>JARKIF010000141.1:0-81322 GCA_029378245.1 Roridomyces roridus | reverse complement strand
CCTCATCTTCGACCTGAGTGACGTTCCCAATAATCGTTTCGGATTGAAGCAGGAGCAGAGGCGAGTGCAGGGTCCGCGACAAGGGATGTTTCGACATGGCCAATGATGTCCCCCATACGCTCTGCTAAACGATCTTCGAGCTCCTCAACAATCTGTATGGGCGAATGAAATGCAGCTCAAAAAGACGGGGAAACGGTGGCGTACAACGTAGAGCTCAATATGGTTTCGCGGGGCCAGGTTTACGATCTGCAATTTTTCCGACTTGGTCAGATCGTATGGCTCCAGTGCCTTGACAAGACGCGTGATAGCTTTCAGGAGTTTGGGACGGCTGGTGCTCTGCCGAGAGATATTTTATGGCCTACCCTATTAGTTTTGCGGCAGGACTAGCGGTTCCAAGCTCACCTCAAACGAAACAGTCCGCAAGTTTTCGCTGACCTCCACGACTGTTCGGTCTTTGCCCCCCCTGCAGGTACGGTGGGGGTAAGTCCAGCGGCCTCTTCCTCCTTTTTTATACGATGCCGTCCTTGTGCGCGCGAGATGGTCCGCCTCGAGATCACGGAGTAATGTGAGGACCTCATGGTTCGAGAGAAGGGCGGCCCGCGAGTTTAGAACCTGGTAGCGAGGTCATACAGGGCGCCCAAAGCTGGCGGAAACGAGCCTCCATCTTAGGTTTGAACGTTGAGAGCAAGCAGCATTGATCGCCTTTTGTCCTGCATCACTCGTCTTTTGAAGCAAGCCCGCATGGTGAAGAGATGCATCGTTTACTATGCTGTCTTGACACGCGTCTCATTGCCCTCTTCACAGCGACGGTCTTTCAGCCCGACGAGTACTTCCAGTCGCTTGAACCGGCCCACCATCTCGTCTCTCGGCTACGGCCATCTCACTTGGGAATGGCTCAGTCCTCGTCCAATTCGGAGCATCCTCTATCCTGCGCTCAATGTGCCTGTGTACTGGATATTGAAGACCACGGGCCTTGACGCGTCAGACTGGCTGCTTGTAGGTCATTTTCAGCTTGGAGAGGCATGTCGGTTGAAAGGTCGTTGCCAGATCGGCTGCCCTCGCGTTCTACATGGAACCCTCGCGTCTCTCACAGATATCTTTCTCTGCTCTCTGACAGAAACATCCTTGGTGAGCGCTATGTCTCCACCGCGGTTCGTTGGAGCTGCTTCGACTGTGCTGCGTAGAACTAACGTCTCTTAGCTGCTTATATCCCTCACTTCGCCCTCCATGTCCTCGCTCTGTCCCGGTCACTGTCTAATTCGCTGGAAACCTCTCTGACCACCGTCGCCCTCGCCTTCTATCCCTGGATTGCTGGCCCCAATGTTGCAATTGACCGGTACATTGCCATTGCCGTTGGCCGTAGCCATTCGTTGATGTTCCTCAGTTCTCGCGTCAGACTCACATTGGATTCGCTGCACTCTCCTGCGCGATCCGACCCACAAACGCCATACTGTGGGCGTATTTGGTTGGCCATCTACTTCTGAAAATGAGTCCAGTCTGCCAACCTTGACGGCTATAATTCAAGATGGTGCAGTAATCGCGTCCGTATGCCCTCTCGTCCCCTGGAATAAAAATATAATTGTGTTGCAGGTTGGCTGCGCTGTCTGGGATATTTCTTCTAGATACCGTCTACTATGGCATACCGACCTTTACCCCGTTGAACTTTCTGGTCACCAACCTCTCAAGTGTCTCCCTTTTCTACGGCGGGAATGCGTGGCACTATTATCTGTCGCAAGCTATCCCCATATTATGCGCAAAACCCTTCCCTTTGTGCTTCTCCAAGTACGGCACATCCTCTGCGGTCGTGCGTCCCCAGCTTTGGCTTCGATGCTCGGTTGCATTATTTGGACCATCGTGTCTATTCGCTGGCTGGCCACAAGGAGTGGCGGTTCATCCACCCTCTGCTCCCGATGTACATCTCTTTGCCGCCAAGTGCATGTATGATATGTCCGTTGGTCCAAAACGATCACTTGCCCTGCGGCCATCTCTTTTGGCTGCACTGCTCGTGGCCATCCCCATATCCCTTTATATTGCTCTTCTATACTGCAGTGGACCCATCGAAGTTATGGCCTTTATTCGCGACATTTCCGCGGAGCCAACTCCGGGATGGAGTCGGTCTATTGATGCCGTGTCATTCGACGCCTGGACACGCATACCTGCATCGTCCAGAGCTTGCCAATGGCACACTTTGGGCCCTAGGATGCGAACCTCCTCTTCAGTGAGCGTCTCTTCGTCCTTCAAGTCTGGTACTAAATCATTTCTCTTAGGAGCCAAGATCCCGCCACATATCGAGATCGAGACCAGACAACGGTGTTCTTCGGGGCACCGTACACGTACCTCGATCAACGCTTCCCTCAGACGGTCGATCCTACGTTCCCGCCCTCGCCCTTCCCAGCATCAATACCGGGTACGGTGCAGGATAGTGCGGCAGAACTCTACGCGTGGGTGCACGCTTGGCCACGGCATCTCGCGTTTTTCGGTGCTTTGTTGGAGCAGGAAGGCGTCCGAGATCTGTTGCAGCAGCGGGGGTATGCGGAAATATGGTCTGCTGGGCGTGTGTGGGAAGGGGACTGCGATGAGCGGAAAGGCGGGGTCCGAGTGTGGAAGTATGTCGTCTGATAATTCGTCTAGTAGTACTACAGTTGTGATTTTTTTGGTATGTGCATATGGCTAGTTCAGTCCTCGCTGTCAGAGAGTGCGTATTCATAGCCATCTCTCTGACTGGGTGTCGAGAGCCAAATAAAAGACGCTGGGGAACATGAGTGATCATGTCACTGGCAAAAGATTTGCACGCACAACAATACGTCTGCAAACCGTCGGACAAGGGATTCCTGGGTTTTTGGTCGATGCGATGTCTGGTCAAACGTTACGGGTCGACGTATAGTCTCGACACGAGTAGCACCTCAGAAAAGGCATTGCGCCTGTGGCGACATCCGAGGTAGACAGGTGAAGGCGGCTGGAAAGCAAACGATTCTCAGAAAAGGCCAAAGCTGAAGGAACACAAATACCATCTGGAGGCGCGAGGCAAAGAAAGAGGGGGAGGAAATTGATTGAACGGCGAAGAAAACGTAGGTGCTTTTATACGTCCCGGCACACAGGGCGCAGGGTCTTCGTCATGCGCACCAGATTAAGGTGCTGTATCTTCCAACAATCCGGACTCCCCCGTGAGCAGTGCACGCAACGCAATGTGCGCGTTTCATTTCACAAACATCACATTCCTTCTGAGAGAAGATCGACGAAAGAAGCATTCAGAAGTTTGACGCGCTTTTGACGACAGGCGCCCCGAGGTGTCCCGGTGACATTTCTATAGCGCGCGAGATGTCGCGACTCGAGTAACCACCAATCCCGAGGCCGTAGGAAGTAACCCAACTCGATGGTAGCTGTGTAAGAGAAATGCAGGTAGGGTCAATAGCTGTGCAATCCAATAGATGAAAGGCGTGTTTCCTGCTGCGGGCCTGCAATTATCTTGTGTACATTCCGACTCGAGCGTCGGATCGGTCCACAGCAAACGGCCACATAAGAAAACCCGGCGGCGTCATTCGGGAGGGAGAATGGAAGAATCTAAACCCTCATGAACAGAAAATCACAATTGCATCATGTGGTTCATTACAAGTTGTCTGTCTCGACATGGATTTTAGTCGTCTGCGAGATACCCACCCGCAATCGGGGCGCTCGTATACCATCCCACCTTCGCATCCCGATCCTCACACTGCGCCAGAAAGATGCGCAAATCGATGCGCCCGCGACAACGCTCCACCAACCACGGCAGGAGTGCAGAATTCCAGTGTCCCTTCAGGCGCAGAGAAAAGAAAGCATTGCGCAGCACACTGCGGACAGGGGGAGACGCAAGACGCGATACCACCATTCGATACAGCGCGAGGTCGTCGATGTGGTCTCCCTGGAGATCCAGGAGGGAAATGATGTTCAAATTCACAAGCATTCCCGGGGTAGCGTCGTCCGCGTTTGGGAGAGTAAGAAAGTGGACCATCTTCTCGGTGAGGTCAACCTGCAGATAGAGCTTCTTGAGCGCCGCCATCTGAGGAGACGAGAGGAATGAAAGAATGTGGGCATCGTCCTGGTTCTGGTCGGCCTCGCGCAGACTGAAGCGGGTCAGGACCCAAGCAGAGCAGGTGAGAAGACGCCAAAGTGCCTGAGGATCGCCGGCACGGCGCGGTGAGCCGGAATAGCGAAGGACAAGGCCTTGAAGGGCCGGCAAAATCAGGGCGTCGAACAATGGACGCAGGTCAACTCTGTCGGCATGGATGGTAAAAGACGAGAGGTGAGGAAGGCGGAGACGCCCGCGACGAGGAGGGGGAACATAGCGTGCGTTGACGCCGTTCTCTGCACACCGAATTTCTGCACGCTGGAGCAACGGGCAGTGTCGGAAGACGTGGAGGTAGCTGTTTATCGGACACGGAAGCTGCTTTGCGTCGAGAACCACGAGACACGACCAACAGATAGCGACACATGATGATGGTCCCTCCTTGAGACGGCTTCAAGTTGCTTGACCCTCAGGCGCCCCCTCACTCTCGTGTCGATAATTTTCGTCCCCCGACTTTGCGCGCATTCAAAACATTTCACTCGTTATTTCATTACACAAATAAGTCCTGCTCCCCATCCGCCCACATTGCATCGATATCTATGTAGTCAAGGATTGGGCCTGGTGATGGATTTCGAAGGCTGAGCTGCCTGACCCACGCGCGACCGTGAGCGCGTCACGCGTGCCTCGCCTGATACCTGCGCCGATGTGCCAGCAGCGGGCTCGTGAGGCTGCGCGACTCGCGATGCGCCCTGACTGGCCTTCCCACCGCGACCTCTCTCTCTGTAAGGGGATTAGTCTCGGTGGGTCGTGGGATGGGCGAATACTGACGCTACAAACATCCCTCTCGTGACATTGGCCTCCTTCTTACTGTTCTCTTCCTTCTTGCCTCGGGTGGACGGGCCCGGTTTGCGTCGTTGCGCCCACTCCGACGAGGACGAGTCAGAATCCGTGGCATGTTGCGAATCATCACTGGAAGAGTCATCTTCGGTGGTCTTTCGTGTCTTGGCGGGATCTTGGCGGGATCCGGGCGAAGTTGCCGCCGGTTTTGGTCAAAGTACTGGACGCCAACGGTGCCCTTCGAGACATTGACCGAGGGCTGTTCTGACCCTCTCCCGGGTGCAGGTCTCCCCAACTCGGCGATATCACGCGTGTGGACCTGCACGACGCGACCTTGTAAAGCGGTTCGTAGTTTCACCAGGAACTCCTCCGTGAGTTTCTGATCGTTCGCGATGCAAGTAGAGATGTATAGGATGTAAATAGCGGATTCGGTGGGATCGTGCACTTTGGTAGAATCTCCGTCCTTGACCGGAAAGGTGGGTAGGATGGGGGAGATGATCAGGCTGTCGGGGTTTGCCGGATCTTTCACAAGGAAGAACGCGAACTCTCCGCTGGAGCCGGCTCCCAAGAGACAATCTTTGTTCCAGAATTGGGTGGCCAATTGGACGACCGGCTGGTCGTGTGCCCCGATACGGTCGGTGAGTGACTGAGGCCGACGATAGGCGATTTCGAAGGCGGAGTCGGGTCCAAATTCGGACAAGAGGGCCCGTTCGAATCGGGGGTTCCAGTCGAGCAGATTCGAGATGAAGTCTTTATTTATGGACTTGAGGGTCTTGATCTCCACAACCTTACGACCCGTTTGAACATCAGGGTAGGTACCGCGAGACGATTCGCCCCGTATTCTCCCAGGTGTGCCCTTGTGGGGGTACAGTCTGTCTTCGTCCGGTAGGGATCCGGGGACTCCTTTTTCCTTCATGATATTGATTGCCTCGGCGACGGGGTGTGCCTGAGTAACAATGAAGTTACGTTCGACATCTGCTTCGCTGAACATTTTCAGCCAGCAATTGGACAGCGTGGACCCAGCGGTCAAAATACGCAGGTGCTCCGGGCTGAGCGTTACGTTTTCTGGATTCTGTAGGTGATGCTCTTGGATGAAGCTGACGAGCAAAGAAATCAAGTTGGGATAGAAGATGAGCTTCTGCATTTGGTGTCTCCGTGCGGCCTGGAGCTCGATTCCACGCGGTACGCGCGAAGAGACGTGGCTGGTAATATTGGACGTCGGGCCCGAGGTCTGAGGGGTCAGGAAGAGCTCGTGTAGAGTCGTGGCTGTCCTCAGCTCCGCCTCGTCAATGAAAACAGACGTTTCCCCGGCGCCCTCGCTTCACGCCCTGTCCGAATCATCATCGCGCTGTGGAGCAGGCTCGTCTTGTCCTTCATCTTGTGGTTGAGCAGGAGTGGAGCGCGAGTAGTCGAAGAGGAGCGAGAAGCCCACTGCGGGTTGCGAATCACTGTGCTCTTGCTGCGACTCGGCCTCATCAAAACAGGTAGTAAGGTGTCGCAATTGAGTCATAAGATCGGGGGGGTTCGGGATGTCGCGCCAATTTGCGAGTTGGGTCAAGACGGTGGGGGTGTTTTGGACTGCAAATGAGACATCGTTGAGAAAACCTGCCAGTGTTTCCAACTGGGTCTTGAGGCCATTTTCTGAACTGGAAGCCATTGAGAAGGAGAGAAAGGAAGGTTGTGGATCCGAAACGACGAGCGGAAGAGAGAGGCAGAGCGAGAGACTCAGAGAGACAAAGACAAATATTGTCACCCCTCCTCCTTGACTTGACGCTTTCATCATGTTCACTGTCGACCACACGGAATCCATCGACATTCGACTCGTAGGGGCTCGGCCGAGGCACACCTTCACTGCCCATCCGTGGAGGATCCCGAACCACGATGCTCCATTTCATGCTCTCCCCTCCGACACCACTCGCCTCGTTATCCAGCGGGAAGAATGCCTCTTTAGAAACGGGGAAGACGATAAACGGCGCGAAGCCGTTCAATTGGAGGAGGCTCAATGTTGGGGATACAATGACGAGAAGAGTGTCATATTTGCGCGGGCTTCAGGGACCTACTGCCTGCGATTCATCTTTAACGCTGCATATGTGCTCCAAAACACACACTTGGAGCCGTATCAGGCCTACGAGCGGCTCGTCGCGGACGCGAAGTTCCACTCACATCATCTTGACGTCCTGGAAGGGCGAATTGTTCCTCGTCATTACGGAATGTGGATGATGGATACGGGAAGGTGGGCGGGCAAGGTTCTACTAAGTGTTACGGACTACTGTGGCGTGTCTTGGCACGAGCTCAAGCACTCGCACTTCAGCACCAAGGCTAATAGGTGCGTCGTTATCTTTTCCTTCTGAATATGGCCAACAAAAACTCGCAGAGAACGGATTGGGCGCGCTCTAGAGATGATGCACGATCTCGGCGTCAACCACGGCGACATGAGCCACGACATGCGACATGTATTGCTGGATATCCATGAACCAGGTCTCGTCCCAGCAGATGGCGACCTACACAATGGCAGAATTGCACCTTACGTCACGGGTTTCTCCGCGGCGACCATACACAAATGCCGACGCAGATTACCGATTGTTCCCCTGGATGCGTTTCCGAAGGGGACCGAAAACGACTGTTGTGAAGTTCTCGATTTTCTCTGCCACCTGGATTTTGTGAAACTGGTCAAGCCCCATGCATGTGAGTTGTCTCGTCTCCTTCCTCGACGCATTGCGTTTAGTCAAATGCCTCTAGCCTCGCTCGTGATGCAAGCGATCGAGTGGCATGATAAATACACCGCAGAGTATCCGGATGAGGATCCTGCAGACGTCATGGTGGCTCAGCGGGTCCAAGTGTTCAAGGAATGCCCGTCGATTTACCCGGACATCCTCGTCCGATTTGTACCCGGCCCTCGCATAGCCCGAGTGCAAATCTCTGTGATCAGCGACGACCTTCAATCTGATGAGGACACAGAGGTTGGCAGTCCGACCGACTCTGCGAGCTTGAAGACGGTTGCCGCGATCGACGTCACAGAGGGCATCAAACAGTTGACGCTGCACGATACTACGGACCCCATTCTCGTATAACTCCAGACTTGTTACTTGTAAAGTTGTACGTTGTCGTCCTCTTCTCATTCTCCTGGTACTCATGGAGGAGGATGTTCACCTACTTCAGTGCAATGTATCATATTTTCTATATCAATCTTGTCTCACCTGCGCCATCGCCATCTCTTGGCTGTTTGCCCGCCGACTGTAAAGCTACCAGCGAGCCTGCAACACGAGCGGGGGACGCTCCGGTCCCGACTGGACTCCTGGAGCATTTGATACTGGCCTGCAAATGATAATGATCGGTTGCTCTTCCTTTTTCTCCCTGGGATTTCGAGTATGGGGGATACTTAGTACTTCTGTCTGGTGCCAGGCTGCGAGTGCCTGCGATCATATCCGACCAGTCTGAGGACGAAAGTACACAGAGTGATTGCACGCAAAGTCCAGTTGACCTCGCAGAAGTCTGAAGACCTCGACAACGTGACGCTGAGTCTCAAGATGACGAGAAGAAGAATGCACGCCGGGTCTAGAATCAGGAGATGGGTAGAGATGGGGTGTCTGACCATCGCCACATCTACTGTAATGTACAACATTATTGCATTAAACTATTATAATACTCTTACTGCGCGACGGCTCTCTGGGAGACTGGGACGCCCGCTCTCGCTCCTCTTCCTCCTCCAGCTGTGTCTGTGTTTTCGACCGTCTGGGACGAACACTCCTCCCAGCAGGCGCAGGGGCCGGGGAAGATTCGGCGGCAGCTGCCTTGACCCGCCTTGCACGAGGTGCTGGCTCCTCCATCTCCTCCTCCTCCTGCTCTCCCTCAGATGTTCCAGAATCTGACGCATCGTTGCTCCGCCGCTTTCTTGCGGACGACCGTGTTCCGAGTCGGCCTTTCGACTTAGGCTTCTTCGGAGTAGCTGCAACCTTCTTCGCGCGAGACTTCTTGGCCTTGCTGCTCGAGATATTCCCAGAATTGTTCCTCGGAATGACGCCCTGGATAAAAACCGTATAAACACATTGACCGAGAAAGAAGGGGAAAAAACGCACGTCAACGATAGGGTCAGGAATGTAGAGCCCCGAAAGAGCGCATGCATGGGTTCTTGATCCCATGTCTCCTTGGAGCCCTCGGCATTCTCATTGTCACCCGCGACTCGAAGTCCCTCGCGCAACATCTCCGCCTCGCGGATTTCCCAAGTGTCGAAGCACGGAGTAGGATAAACTTCAACGGCTGCTGCCCCTCCTTGATCTGCCTCCCTTCGCTATGCATTCAATATTCAATTCTCCGCCGTCTTCAGCAATCACAATTGCATCATGTGGTTCATTACAAGTTGTCTCGACAAGGATGTCAGTCGTCTGCGAGATACCCACCCGCGATCGGGGCGCTCGTATACCACCCCACCTTCGCATCCCGATCCTCGCACTGCGCCAGAAAGATGCGCAAATCGATACGCCCGCGACAACGCTCCACCAACCACGACAGGATTGCAGAATTCCAATGTCCCTTCAGGCGCAGAGAAAAGAAAGCATTGCGCAGCACACTGCGGGCTGGCGGAGACGCAAGACGCGATACCACCATTCGATACAGCGCGAGGTCGTCGATATGGTCTCCCTGGAGATCCAGGAGGGAAATGGTGGTTAAATTCACGAGCATTCCCGGGGTAGCATCCTCCGCGTTTGAGAGAGTAAGAAAGTGGACGATCTTCTCGGTGAGGTCAACCTGCAGATAGAGCTCTTTGAGCGCCGCCATCTGAGGAGACGAGAGGAACGAAAGAATGTGGGCATCGTCCTGGTTCTGGTCGGCCTCGCGCAGACTGAAGCGGGTCAGGACGCAAGCAGAGCAGGTAAGAAGGCGCCAAAGTGCCTGGGGATCGCCGGCACGGCGCGGTGAGCCCGAATAACGAAGGACAAGGCCTTGAAGGGCCGGCAAAATCAGGGCGTCGAACAATGGACGTAGGTCAACTCTGTCGGCATGGATGGTGAAGGACGAGAGGTGAGGAAGGCGGAGACGCCCACGGCGAGGAGGGGGAACATAGCGCGCGTTGACGCCGTTCTCTGCACACCGAATTTCTGCGCGCTGGAGTAACGGGCAGTGTCGGAAGACGTGGAGGTAGCTGTTTATCGGACACGGAAGCTGCTTTGCATCGAGAACCACGAGACGCGACCAGCAGATAAACTCCTGGGACACATACGGATGGATCACGACAGAGTTGACCGATGAATACGAGTACAGGATGCGCTCCATCATCGCCCCCTCATTCGGCTCCCAGCTCTTGACGCTCAACTGGACATGTTCCAGGAGCGGTGCAGCGGTCACGTTTTCGGGGAGATTGAGCAGTGCCTCCTGCGTGTCTTTGTAGAAGAGGAAGGTGATCCGCTTCCACCGATGTAAATGAGCGCCGAGGAGAAGCAGAATCTCGTCGGTGAGTTCGTATTCGTTAGGGTGGGCGAACGATTGCTGACCGGCGACCAGGGGAGCTGTTTGGCGGAGGTATAGGACAAGGGGACAAGCGCGCGAACGCTCGAGCCAGAGTTGGACCATGGGTATATGCGCCTCTTGAGGTCGATCTATCCAGATGGTAGACCATAGAGAGGGCGTGGACAGGGTGACTTGGCGCCATTTGGCGCTGACTTGAGATAACCCCAAAGGCTCCAGCGCCAGACGCGGTGGGTCCAGCACCGAGGGGAATCCATCGGTGCATAGACACCGCATGAATATCTCGCCCAGAATTTCTGGAGACAGGCGGGAAATGGGATGGTCGTTTGGGCCGAATATCCAGCGACGTGAAATCTCTCGTCCAGCCTTCCACAATTTCGCGGGGAGGGCTCTCAAATCATCGGCCTTGGATGATCAGAATAATTCGGAGAGGTTGCTGGACCACATACCTGTAATTCGAGCATTTTCGAGGGACAGAAAAACGTTGAGGATTGACCTGTACAGTCCCAAAGCGAAACAAGGGCATTATCGAGTGCATCCTCAAGTAGAAGAAGGAGACAAAGTTGTGATGACGTCTCGAGAATAACAGCGCCGATCACCTCCGCGGTCGCCATGACCTGAGTGTCACCGTCTCATTTCTCTCCTTCCACCAACATGGCTTCAACCTCAACGATTTTGAACGTCCACACCCCGTCTTCTTCCTTTGCAATTGTCCATGCGTGCAAGTCTCACCAATCCCTCTGTGTCTGCAAATGGCTAAGTGCCCCTTTCAACAGTGACCCAGGACTCTCTCGAAGACCTCTATGATAAACTGAGCCGCAAGAGTGGAACTGGCTACGCTGGACAGCGGGTATGTTTACTATTGGAGGCCGAAGCATGTCTCTCCTGACTCAGTCATGCACCAGGTAGGTCCAGGTTGGCTCAAATACGAGTGGGCACCACAGGCTGGTCCGTCCACGATATGGAATCTGGACGATGGTACGCTCCGGGGCTCTTTCCCCAGTATCCTTCATTCATTGTTATTCCCCTCACAGAGGCGGACTATACGATATTCGTATGGCGGCAACAGCAGCCACCTTCAGACGCTGCATCGACTTCAACTGCGGTAGACCACCTCGAGACGCCCACGTTGCACATGCATGACCCACAAATGCCGCTTCCAGCACCTCCTGCGTACATGAACGCGTCATACTATGTCTTCCAGCCGTCCCGCGCCCAACATCCTTCTGACAGAAAGAGCAATTCGCCTCGTCCGCGCAGTACCAAGTCGCGTAAAACCAAGGGCAGCAAGCGCGGGACCGTGGCTTCAGAAGGCGACGGAATACCGGTCCACAAGAAGGAATTTGAGAAATTCCACGGCGAAAATGGTGTACGGACCGTTATTGGGAGCATAGGCCCCGTGAGCGGAGGTGAGATTTTGCTTCTTTCCTTGCTTCTCATTTTGAACGGCGGCAGTCCGTATGCTCCTCAAGTCCGGGTATCGACATGTGTATATTTCGCGGAAATTCGCGAAAGAACATGGCTTTATCCCTGCCGATGCGGCTCCCGGACATTACGGGTATGGAGGCCTCGTGAACATCGGGACCTGGCCTATCACTCTTACCCCGTCCACAACCCCATCTTCACATCCAAATGCACCGCCGCCCCCTCCGAAACCGCGCACAGCAGTGGCTCCCAGAACCTCGAAGCGTACGGCAAACGACGGGCAGCCGAAACCGACACTCATCACGGTTTATCTCTCCGAAGAGCCTCATTTCGACGTCGTATTAGGGCGGTCTTTCTTTGAGCGCCGACAAATACAGACGAATCCAATTGATCCCACGGATGTGGTCTGCTTGGACACGGGCGAGAAGCTTGAATGCGAGCTTGTTATACTGAAAGATGGTAGGAGCATGACCTTGAATCCTTCCACGAAACGACGTTGACGACGAAACACGCCAGGACGAGGAGAAATTGTTACAGTGACTTGAGCAAGAGTGGATTAGCTAGCTACCTATATTGTATTGTAACCATAATATCATCACTTGAGCCTCAGCCGCGTCGCCCGAGTGAGCCTTCGCCGCTTGCGTAGTCTATAGCTCGTCAATACCAGGAGGTACAAGTAAAAGAAAAACGCACTTGTGCTTCTTCATCTTCTTTCTCCGCTTTCGCTTGACGCTATCAGCAAGAATGTCCTCCCATTCCTGATCCCACTCTGCCGCCTGCACGACGCCCAAATGGCTGAGTGTGCTCTCCCAGGAGACGGTGCTGCCAGCGCGGACCATCATAAGTGCGCGCGTCATCTGACGCGCCGCCTCGGCGTCAGCATCGACTGCATCATTGGCATTACTGGTATTCGGAGGCACCCCAACGCCAGTGACTTCATCAGACAGCTCCGAATGCCACTCCCAACGCTGTGTCAGCGTAGGGAAGAGTGGTGCCGACGAAGGTGGCGATTGTAATATGGAGGGCGGGTCGGGGAGGAGTAAGAGTGGCCTGTGGACTGAAAAGAATTGGTGCAGCTGGAGGTCCTTGGGCGCTATTACGGGGTGCGCGGGGTTGGAAGTAAGTGAGACGAGGGTGGAGGATCGTGGTGGGGCGGGTGTGGGCGCGTCATCGGGTTTCACGGCAGGACTCGGGCTGCTCGAGGCCGAGTCTGTGCTGGCATCCGGGACAACATCCTTTGCGTTGTTGACAGCAGCAGCGACAACGGGCTTTGCTGGTTTGTGCGAATTAAAGTATCTGCCTCCGCCAGGTTTGTTGGAGAAGAAGGAGGAGTAGGAGCGTCGATGGAGGAAGCGAAAGGCAGACATGCCTCGTCGTGGTCGCCACAGGCGAACAGGTAACGCCACCCAAGAAAACTAACAACTCAATACAAATGACACAGCTTCGAGCGATAGGCAAAAATCATAGAATACAACGAGATTATACAGAAGATAGTCCTACTACTTGGGAAAATTCTCCCGAGCTTGCTGCTTGATTCGTTTTCTGAAAGAGGGATGAGCAAGTGGGCATCAAAAGAAGACGAAAACACTGACTCGTACGCACTCTTGTCATTCCTAGCAGCGGATAAGAAAGAAAGAAAGCAAGGGCATAAAGGGGAAGCATACTTGAACATGGTGTACGCGTCGCTTTGTGCAGGATCGTTGACGTTGGGGTCGTCCATGAGATCCTGAATACCAAGCAATATCTGCTTGATCGTAATGGCAGGCTTCCAGGACTTTTCCTCGTCCAGGATCGAGAGGCACACGGTCCCCGAAGGATAGACATTCGGGTGGAATAATGGTGGTGTGAATTTGCCTGCGAATATGAGATGGAAAGTGAGAATGGAGAGATTGGCGTACACTTGGGTGGCTTGGAAGGATAATCTGAGCAAGACGGTGAGCTAGGTTCACACCACCAAAGAAAAGCCCGTACCTTCGGGGAAATTCATAACTAATTTAAACAAACCGCCCTCCCATGCCGTCTGTAGTGAGCCCAGAGTCAGGATTGAAACAAGACGCGTCAGAGGGGACACATACGCCAGCCTTGCCGGGAATTCCAACCTCCCATTCCATTAGATTCATCGAGCCGTCAGCGGCTTTGGCCGGTTTCGCGTAGAAACCCTGAAAAGAAAAGCAAAGAGTTAGGAAACGCGTCCGGGCGCGGCCAGATTTGCCTTTACGCGTCCGAGACTGGCCGGAAGATTGGAGGCCACTGTGCGCGCAAGTTGAAAGTATACTCACGAATGGATGGTCTTTGCGCCATTGCTTCCTCTCTTCAGCAAGACGTGGTCTGCAGATGCCGGACATGGTAAAGAGCAATAATGATGCAAATCGGACCAAACAACTCATGTCGTCCTCGATGCGCATTCTTCCCGCAGAGTTGGAGAAGGAAATATTCGAGACGGCCGCATTCTTTGAGCCAGCTTCTATTCCAACACTTCTCCTCGTCGCTCGTCGCGTCAAGATTTGGTAGGCTCGATTGTTTTTCATTGAACATTTCAGAGAGCTCTCACAGGATTGAGCCCCTCCTCCTGCGCGTTTTCTCGGTCCCTGCGCCCTCAAGCTACAATCTGCGCAACTTCCGTCACTCGTTCGCAGCCCACGTCCTCCAGGAGCTGTTCGGCAAATCCGAATGCCCGACTCTCTGGCACCCTGAACGCGTTCGGCATCTACTTCTCCACTATTCAATCCTGCATTCGATACTCGCAGAATGTAACAACATTGTCGACTTGGCTATTGGCAGCCAATGCGATACATCCACGCTCCTGAGTCTCTCATTACCCTTCAAACTGCAGCATCTCTCCGCGCCGGTCGCCCCGTTCCTCCTTGCGTCGGACTTGTCGCTCCCTCC
Source organism: Roridomyces roridus (assembly GCA_029378245.1). Taxonomy (NCBI): domain Eukaryota; kingdom Fungi; phylum Basidiomycota; class Agaricomycetes; order Agaricales; family Mycenaceae; genus Roridomyces; species Roridomyces roridus. The sequence continues at coordinate 66,666 of JARKIF010000141.1, read as the reverse complement.
ATTTGCGAACATAACACATCTCGACGTGCTGGACCGTGCTACCGAGGCCGAAGGCTGGTCCACTTGGTCCTGCCTCGCCGAGCTGCCGTGCCTCACGCATATGTCCTTCCATGAAAGCTTTATGCCTTCATCAGTCTGTGCAGGGGCACTCGAGCACTGCAAATCTTTGATCATCCTGGCAGTTTTGTGGCCGACAGAGGAAGCCCGGCTTGCCACTGATTACGCGTACCTGCATCTCGACTTTGAGGACCCCCGGTTTGTTATGATGGTCGTGCCAGACCTTCTGGAGGACTGGGAGACGGGTGCCTGTGGGGGTAGAAACTATTGGGATGTCGCAGATCAGCTGTCGAGACAGAGACGTTCTCAAGGCAAAGAGTGTACGTCTTTCTCCGGAATTCATGCAGTATCTAACCGGGCCCATAGACATGCCTGTGTTCTCGAACAAGATCAACAAACGCACGCAAAGCATCTGCCAGATGGTTTTTACTATCGAGAAGGAGTTGAAAGAAATCGACACAAGCTCGGATGAGGGTTTGTTTGAGCATGCGCAGCGTAAGTTTTCACGGGTGGTGCAATTGCAGACGGACTGACCCTTTGACAGAAATCTCGCGTCTCAAAGAACAGGTTGACGACTTGAGACAGAGGGTTACCGGTATGAAGCACTCGGCGGAAAACTTGAATCGGTCCAAGAGACTGGCCGCGTTGGGCATCATCTAGGCTAAATGGCGACTTTTCTGCTGAACTGAAACAAATTATTATTTCCGACGACGATTGCAGGCCTGATTTTAATCGAGTCCGACTCCGATCTTTGAAGGATTGGCGTCGTGGAGCATCAGTGTGCCTTGGACAGTGGCAGTGAGTGCGTTATTAACTCGGACTATCATCTGGTCCTGTCTTTTGGTTACCGAGCTGCAGTGCGAAGATTTAGCGTGCAAGATGGGTTGTCAAAAGAAAAAACAAGAGTTATCTGATTACGGCGCCACGGCCATCCGTCCTCCGCAGGTTCGAAGAAATGGAATACTTACGACCTCGCAATAATATTGGACCCTGATGGCATGAAACGTTGGTTGTGTCAAGTATCCACATCCGAACCTACGCCCGGGTCGAATGTGTCGACGTAGGGGCGAGAATGTGCTTTATCCGCTTTGTTTCCGTGCAGGAATCCGACAATACGGAGACCTTGTTCTGGGACTGCCGTTTCCTTGCTGTTGTTTCCCAGAGTATGACGGATAGAAGAATCAGCGGTCTGCTGGCTGGGGAGGTGCTTGTAGGGGTGATCACCAGACATGGAATTTACAAGGAGCGCATGGGTGGCCGTAGGGTGCATGTGGGTTCTCGTCGGGGTATCTGCTAGAATAGTCCTTTGTGCATTACTAAAAAAAGACTTTGGGCCGCCGTGACGGTGCCTGACTTGCCATCAAAATCCTCTTGTAATAAAGCCCGCCGCGGGCGTTCACTCTTTAACCATCATGGACAGCGAGCAGGACTCTCTCCACAGCGCCGCCATCAACGGTGACAACGCTGTTCTCGTCGCCACCACTCTCGCCACTCTCGTCCTCGCTGGCAGCGCGCTCATATGTCGTTCAGGCAGACGCTTGCGGTTCCCTGCCTTCTCTCAGCCCGTCGACGACTCGCCCGAGAAGGATGCAGTCGATGCCTCCGTGACTGACCCCGCCGAACGCCCCAAGAACGCTGCTCGATCCAAGGAGCGAAGGCGGCGTGGCAAGGACCCGCTCAAGGAGGTGCTCAAGGGTGGCAAGAAGCTCAAGATGCTCGCCGTGCTCCCAAGAGATCGAAATGAGTCGGCCAGCGCGAGCACGTCAGCTTCAGTGTCGCCACTCCTCCCACCACACATGCAGCATGACTCAGCCTCGTCCTCTCAGCGGTCCGCGTCCGTGTCGACTTCCGGCCGCTCTGGTTCACGCGTCAGCGCCACTGCTCCCGTGGCTGCTGACGACCAATCCACACCCGAAGCTGCCATTACCCAAGTTCCCGAAATATCCGTCTCCGACTCGTCGTCTTCATCCACCGTGCACCTCCAACGCGCCTCCTCTTCTTCTTCTTCGACCAAACAATCAGACCCATGGGAATGGGATGGACAGGGCCCTTCGCCAGCTCCGCAGCCGGCCAAGTCTGCCCGAAAGTCACCCGCGCCTATACCCCTCAGCACGGAAACAGACTCTCCCCAGCAAGTATCTGACGAAATTTCTTTACCGTCTCTCAACCCTGCCGCCGTCAGTCGGCCCGCTACCCCGCGTAAACGGCGCACTCCCACACCCAGTGCAGGCACGCCTCCCCCGTCGCTCAGCACCCAGACACAACTTGCATCTCTACGTGGGGCACTCGAGGCGGCGCGTATGCGCGAGGAGAAAGTGCGAGCAGAGCTCGACAGTCTCTCCAAAGACGCAGAAATGATGCGTTGGGAGAATAGCACCTGGCGAAGGCGCGAGCTCGAGGTTCATTTTGTTATTTTGTGATTATTTTCCTTACTGACACAATCTACAGTTGCAAGGGCAGATTCACCATCTCATGCACCAGCTGCAAGCCTATGCTGCATTTTTCGCTGCTCAGGCGCATATGCAGCATGTCCCTCCCGGTGGGGGCAGCCCGGGACCCTCGTCACCCCCTTACCCGAGTCCTGTGATGTTTTCACCGGGGATGCTCTCGCCCGTGACCGCAAATGGGCAGCCTTTCTTTGCCTATCCGGCCCCCGGACACCCACCTTCTCACCCACCGCCGCCTCCTCCGCCCCAGCAACAACAACAACAAACCAACTTGTTTGAGATGCTGTTCCCCACTCCCCCAAACTCGAACGGGAGTGTTTCTGGCGGGTCCTCTGCGGACTCTGGTTCTGGTTCCGGCTCTGGTGCCGGCTCACCCGATCTTGTGGGTTCTCCCCTTCCGTTGGATCGCGGCCGGAGGCGTACCAGGACCCATACCGCGGAGGCTCGTTTAGGTCCCGGCTCAGGCTGGGATGATGGGTGGGTTGGCATCGAAGTGCCTCCAGACTTGGACGCCGAGGAGGCGGTTACTCAGGAGCGCAGAGAAGACGAAGGAGAGGAGGAAGATGACGACGGCACATTCGGTGTCAGTGGCGTGCTTGCAGATGCGATTTTGAAACGGCCGGAGAGCATACGCGTGCGGTCGAGAAAGGGACGGCGGAAGGATGTTTCCGAATCGGAGACGGAGGTGACCGAGTTTACGTTTCCCAGCTTGACAGATTTTGGCGTTGGCGCTGGGTACAGGAACGCAGCTTCGCCGTCGCCGAGTGCTGCGACCACAGCGGAGGTCGTCGAGCAACCTGGGCAGCAGGTCCAGGAGCAGGCCCAGGACATGAACGAGCAATCACTTGACAGCACACACGAGAGCTAACGAACAAATCATGTTCCAGCTATCCTTTGAACTCGCAAATATCACTATTCCATATTATCATATCTTCTCATCTCATACATACCAAATTTCCTTTCCTTTACGCGGGTGCGTAGTACAATCAAAGTCGATACAAAGTCGATACAAAGTAGTAATAAGTCACAAAGAAGAAGTTTATCCCTAGTCGTCCAGAATCTCAATGACTTCAGGTACACTTGGAGGCAAAATAATCGGGAAGGGGGGTTGGTCCATCGACGCGTCAAGGTGCAATACATAATCCTCTTCCAGCTCGGCATCGTCGATATTATGGCTGAATTGTATCAGCTTCGACTTGATGTATGCGCAGAAACCGCTCACCTGAGACGAACATGGTTCTTCACCCTCGCATAGGACATCTGTTCCCGACAATGAACACAAGAATAATCCAGCGTGTCCAAGCCATACGAAGTCGCGTACGTCTTGTCCTGCAACGTCTCGGCCGCTTCAACATCCTCGTCGCCCAACATCCGCCACTTGCTTTCGCTCCCCGACAACACGTGGTACAAATCATGCAAAATCGCCTTGCGCCAACGAAATACAGTCCGCCCACGTTCCTTGTGCGCACACCGAACACACTCGAGCCAAGCACCGACGTCGTCCATATCTCGTGCCGTAGTCATATCCGTGTTGAGCCCGCAAGCACGCACGACGGTCTTTGCGGAGGCTACAGCCTCGGGGTACCATGCGACGCGCCTCCCGCCCGAGTTCCACGGTTCCGCCTTTAGTTCCTCACACAGCAGCGCCGTGTCGTCTTCGCGGTTCCGGTGCCCGTGTTGTAGGCTGAACAGGCACGAGTGGGCGAGGATGCGTGGGTAGGCGATAGGTTGCGAGCATTCACCGCACCGAAAAAAGGTTGTCGCGCGGCGGAGGAAGACATCTGGATTATCATCGTCGCGCCTGCCAGGAACCAATGCTACCAGTTGCGAGGTTTTCGACTTGCGCCAGTCTTCACAAAGAGTTGGGAACTCGTCGACGAGATGCTCAAAGTCGTCTTCCGTCGAATACGCTTTCGACGATGGGTCTTGGAGTATGGCGGAAAAGCGGGGTAGAACGCAAAGATCGATGGCTTGCGGGTTCACTTCGTCCAGAGGACGTTGGCGCACAAACTTGTCGAGCACTGAGATCAAAAGACTCCGTCGCTCTTTGAGGAGTGCCTTGCGTTTCCTTTTCTTCACCCTTTCTCGCGCCTTTAGCATCAATTCGACAAGGACCGCCTCCATCTTGTTCCAAGCTACTAAATGTGTCAGTGGGACGGTAAAGAGCTGCAGAATAGAAAAAACCTTGGTCAGTCAAAACCTCTTCGGAATCGATCAACGAATGCTGGGCCAAGGTTTCGGGGTGACACTCGTTCAGATATTGAACTTCCTCTGCGTATCCTAGGTCACTCAAACGGCGGCAAACTCTGTTCTGATTCAGTATTTGAATCTGAATAGAGGAAAGATACCAACGCGTTTTTCCGTCGGTCTCGCGCCTCTTGACGCATCCGTGCTCTTCTCGCTTCCCTCAGAGTGCCGGACATCTGAGCTTGAAGTGCATGCTGATGTACTGTCTATCATGCTGGCGTCGTGGCTCATGGAAAAAAACTCACGGAAGTGATGTCTTCAACCAGTTTGCTCCGATCTTTGATATATTTCTCCAAAACAGCGGCATCTCCCTTGTTCAGTTCCCCGACCTTGTCATTGATCTCCTTGGCCTCTTCGTAGGAATACACCCAACGATCTGAGTGGACTCAGCCCAGTTGCACCAAAATGAAGAAGGCTGCTTACAGCCTCGAACGAGAGCTCGATTCAACAAGGGAAGAGCCTTGTCGGGCTGAATCTCGCCCATGTTCTTCATGACCTTGTGCGGATCGTCGAACCTGGGTCGATCAAGGAAACGACATTCGGGCAGATAATTCAAAAACAAACCGGCCAGCTAGACAGCTCTCACAAGAACGCACATGAAACGCCCACAAAATGTGGTGTTCACCGGCTGCGTAGCAGAACTAAATAAATAGCAGCTTTTGAGTACATTCACACAAAAGATTAAATTCCAACGAACATGACAATGCTGCGAGAAGGCAAGATTTGCATATTGAGGCTCGGTCAGACCTTGAGGGATGGCAGGCAGGTCAGGATCGTTTAAAAAGGCGGATCGCCAGATAGATATCGCGGAGCGCCTCATTAGGATGTCGCGGAGAGCCTTTGTTGTGCGAGCTAGACGCAGGACGTCGGGCGGTTCCAGTTGGGAGAATATCTTTAGAATTTGAGTCGAGTGACTCTGGCTGTTAAAGAGCCAAGTTCCAACGGACCTCTAAGAGGATATCAAGAGGCATTTCAGGCAGCATCTTGAGTTGCCCTCTTATACGCGAAGATGAGGCTGTCGTGGGCTTGCGTCTCTTTGACGGGGAGGCATTTGTACTCTTCTGTCGCGCCATGGTGGTAGTTAAAGTCAAAAGTGGGTCCAGCACGTGATCGCTGAGCAAAAAGGGGCTTCTGATGGTACAAACAAATACACGAAATTTCCTAATTAGAAACCAAAGAATTCGACGATATCCGAGACCTCTCTCTTCGGCTGCTTGGCAGAGAACTGTGCGACCTTTTCCAAGTCCGGATAGCCCATACACATTCCCAAAGCGACGATTTCAGTGTCGTCAATCGGGAGATGCTTCCTCAAAATCAATTGATACTTTGCAGTGGCTTCTTGTGAGATTGTCTCGAGCCCTCGTGCACGGGCGGCGAGAGTCATGCTCTGCAAGAAATAGCCTACATCGAGCCACGAGCCTGGAGAATGATGAGACTTGAACAACCAACGGAATAGATACTTTACCTTGCGTGAGTGCATTATTGATCGTGAAAATAAACGCGACAGGCGCGTCAAAGAATTCACTGGGAGTGTGATCAGATTTCGTGCCTGTGGCGTATGATGTACATACAAGTTCCTCGCAGAAACTCGGGTTCGGCCCTTGAGATCCGCGTGGTCCACGTTCAGAGGGGCGTAGAAATGTTTGCCGAATTCAAAACGACGCCGGGCATACACCGGAGGGATAGGGCCGGCGGGGTAGTAATGATACTGAGCAGAGTAAGCCTCAGGCGCTTCTTTGTTCGCCTGGACCATGTCACGGGCAATTGTATCCTTCAAATCACCCGAGAGACAGTAAACCTTGAGACATGTGTGAGAAGGGAAAGGGAAAGAAAAGACAGGGTAAACCTTTTCCCAAGGCCTATCACGCATGAGAGAGCGTCACACTGGAGAGGAATTCACGTACTGCATGTTGTTACCAGACGGCGAGCAGCGAGCCGCGTCGATTATGGCCTCGATCGTTTCTTTCTCGACAGGCTTTGGGAGATAGTAACGGCAAGAGAAACGATTCTTCATCAACGAATCGGTAATCTCCACCGCGCTGTCGTGTCTGTCCTGCGAGGCCGATTCGTGGTTCGTCGGGAGAGGTTCTACTCCTCGTTAGGATGTCTCTTGTCTCTTCAGTAAACCAAGTTTACCAGGGACGTCGTAATTCGGGTCAGGGTGACCAACTGGGTAGGCTGCGGTGAAGACACTCATGGGCGCTGAGAGCAAGAGATGAACAGTACACGAGAAGGGGCGGAAGCGCAGCGCAGTTAGCCAGGGTGTAGCGTCTCATGACGGCCCAAAGAAAGTCTACGAGGGAAGAGATGGTTGTATTTTCAGCGAAAGGTTGTGGACGTGAAGCCTAGGCCCTTGTGGTTTGCTTCGCATCACTTTGCGAGTCCAGTCGTTTGTTCCACGTCGTAATTGCCGTCCTTGAATGGACGACGCGCTCTGCAAGCTCTAGAAGACGTTGAGGTTCACGGGAGAAGGCAAGAGTATAAATCTTATCAATCCCCTGATTATCCGGAGCCAAAAGTCAATGACCGGTATCCGACGCTTGCTCAGTCTTTCTCGAACGCCCATGTCCAGCTACCCACCGCCCGCATCGTCGAGGCAAGCTGTCCACGCCTCCTACCCGCCATTGCTCCCTGTTTACCCCCCGCCGTCCTCTGCCATCGCGAAAGCCCTGCCAAAGCAGCCTCCACCGCCACCCCGAACGTTCCCTGACCCGCGTTACATCGTCTCTACGCATATTGTCCCAGCCGCACATTTGCGTTGCACCCCTCCTGCACCTGCTCCACCACCTGCAGCTCCTGCTTCAGCGACCAAGGCAGAGAGGAAGGAGCGAAACAAGGCGCGTATCGCCTGGGTAGAATCCCAAGCGGTCACTCCCCGAGGTCGGTATGAAAGCGTGCTTTGGAGCGCCGTGAACCGTTACGTCAGGCGGGACATTGCAGACACGCACGGAAGCGGGTTGACTCTCTTCTTCATGCACGCGAATGGTTTCCCGAAAGAGACTTGGGAACCAACGCTGTTGGATTTACTCGCGACTCCGGCTGCAAAGGACGTAGAGGAAATTTGGATTTGGGAGGCCACCCACCACGGCGCGTCTTGCGTAATAAACTTGGATCTGGGGACCCCGCTGGCCGCCGCGGACTGGTCAGATAGTGCACGCGACGTGCTCAACTTTTTGCTGCATTTCCTCCCGAGTGAAATTGCAGCCCCTGGCGCGCTACCAGCGGTTCTTTCCCCAGTCCCGCCAGAAGAGAGTGCCATGCGCAAAGTTCGCGGTTACACAGAGCGCCGCATCCTGGCTATTGGCCACTCATTCGGCGGCTGTTGTTGGTAAGATATATATTCTTCCTTCATGGCATTTTCTGAGACGCGAAAAGTACTTGGGCCGCGCTCACCCACCCGCGACTCTTCACTGCTCTCACTCTCGTCGACCCCGTCATGGTGCGCTTCGGGCCACCCATCCAACCTGATCCCACGAACCCGTCGCTCCCAGGCATCGATTCACCACCACCACTTACTACTGGTGCTGTCACGCGCCGCGACTCCTGGCCTAGCAGAGAAGCAGCCTACGCGTCATTCGCCGCCAACGCCTTCTTTTCGACATGGGATCCACGCGTACTACAGCGCTACGTCGAACGCGGGCTCGTGGACGCCGAAGACGGTGGAGTGCGCCTAGGGATGCCACCATTGCAAGAGGCGCTTGCATTCGCGGGAACGGATGGCAGCGGCGCTGTATGGGATCAGCTCCCAAATCTGGAACCCCGTGTGGCCGTGCGGTGGGTTGTCCCTGGAAAGCCAGACCATCCAGAGTACGTGACATATCCTCTTCACTTAAATCATTAACGTTTTCTCCAGAATTGGCGGACCCGATGCGACACAAGAGCGCGTGTGGCGACGCCCTGCCAACTCGTCGAATGTTAGAATTGTAGAGGCGGGACATCTGGTACGCCGTTTTCTTCGTGGCTTTTGGTGTATTAAAACTTGAACAGATCGCGCAAGAAGCTCCCAAGCAGCTCGGTAAGACATTTTTACTTCCTGCTGAAGCCCAATTGAGCACTGTTTCCAGCGCGTGAAATTGCTGCTGAAGTCGAAAAGCTTGCGACGCCTGCAGCCAAGTTGTAGAAGTGATACAGTTACACAAATTATATACTACAGTTTAGTAACTGCAACTGGCTTGAAGAAAGTACCTAGGAAGAAGCGAATTCGTTGGTTGGTTGTCCGTGCAAGGAGAAATCACGCCTGCCTCGATCGCCAGAGTTTGTCGTAGACACTGTCTGTGACGGAACGCGATTGTTGGGTACAAAATGGACTTCAAGCCTTCGTTTGAAATGTGTTCAACCCCAGCTGCATTTACCGTCTACTTTTTTCCGTGTACGTATTCTTCACGCACGCGATGAGGCCTACCCCAAGATCCCCTTATGCACAACCAAAGCATGTATGAAGTTTTGTATTCTCTCTGGGTAAGCAACTACTATATGGTACACAGCGTCTCGACACGATCATCCGGGGTCACCATTTGCGCCAGAACCACGCCAAACGTACCAGGCAAACAACCGCAGACGTGCTGATCCTGGCGTTGCCCGGACCTGTCCACAGCGGAAATGGGGGCTCAGAGCCATCCGGAGGAGGCGTCGGGCGTCCACACCCCACCCGCAAAGCTTGATGTCGCACCCTCATGACCACATCATCCACCTCGTCCAGGCGCATAAACATATCGTCCATGCGCTGCAGTTTCTTGTTGAAGCGCTCCAGGCTGAGCCGCTTCGAGGGGTCCATACGGAAGAACCACCTCAACAATCTGGCGAGGGGCCGCGAGACTGGAAGTTTGCGGCACAGGGAGTGCCGGCGGCCTTCGACGAAAACTTTAAAACTCCTGTCGACGTCGGGGCGCGCAGATTGCCATGGTGTGTCGTTCGTTACGACGTTTAAAAGCGTCATACCGATGGCCCAGGCATCGCTCAGTTCGGGGCGATAGCTGCCGGCGAACGATTCTAAAACGGTGGTTGAGTCGATGATGCGGAAAGAGGGCGAAAAGAGAGCAGATACATACCGGGCGACATGTAGGGCGCCGAGCCCACATTCAGCTGATCGCTCACGGCGTCGGACGTGGCAAGCCCAAAGTCGATAAGACAGGGGTTTCCACCCCAGTGGTCGACGAGGATATGTGTCGGCTTGATATTCCGATGGTAAACACCTTTGCTGTGGCAGAACAACACTGCATCAACGAGTTGCCCAAAGGTGCGCTGAATGAGGGGCGTGTTGCGCTGATACATCCCATCGAGGATGGCCTCGACCATGGTTCCGTGGACGTGCATGTCCATAACCAGGAACATGCGACCCCGGTCAATGAAGGCGTCCTGGAGGGTCATAATGTTGGGATGGCTGTCGACGCTACGGTGAAGAGAGAGCTCGTGTTTGTATAACCTGTCGTCGGTCCGGAAAGCTTTGGCTTTCCTCAGGGACTTGACTGCATAGACCCTGGGTGAAGAGGAGGAAGAGGAGGAAGCTGAGGACGAGGATGCCCACGACGAGCGCCGGGATGAGACAGCAGACTCGGTCTCGACGGCACGGTAGAGTTTGTTATACGACCCATGGGCGATAACTTCCTCCAGGAAGAGGGCACCGTCCTTGACGACGCAACCGCGGAGACCGAGAATGGGTTGAGCAATAGGCATTGGTAGTTTGTGGTGGCAGAAGACAGAAGGTAATTGGGGTTAGGAGGTGCAGTGGCCAGCCTTTTAAAGTGGGAGGATCCAAGACATGTCTCAGTTGCTTCCGCGGCCCGCGGGACAACTCTCCTATCCATGTCTTGGGGAGGAAATATGGAATTTGAAGGACAGAGAGAGAGAGGGAAGCAAGACCGAACAGGCCTTTGAGATGGACATGGCGGTACTGGGACAAGCCTGTCCACGAGCACGTGTTTTCGATTCGACAGTAAACCTCGAGATACACTGACCCATTGTAGCCATTATACAAATACACGAATAAAGTCACAAGAAAAAAAGTTCACAGTTGCGTTTAATTCTCATCCAGTAACCCGTCCGTCTCCGCTGGCGTTTCTTCCTTCTCCCCAGCATCAGATTCCACCACCGACGTCCCCGAAGAACAACTGGGGCCCGTTGACGGCCCCGAGTCGACGCTCAAGCTCTCCACTGGCGTCGAACGCACCCCGAGCATCTCGATCCCATCAGCCAGCGTCCACTCCACACCAGCCGCCGACCGCCCTCTGACAATCTCACCAGCCTCAGAGCCATCCTCAGCGCCATCCTCAGCGCCATCCTCAGTGCCATCCCCAGCACCAAACACCTGCTGTGCCTTTGAGGGAATCCCCCTCTGCACCCCAGTCTCCCGCACCAGAAGTACCCGATCATCCTGCCTCAGCTGGTCCGTGGGTGGCTGCGGATCCCCAAACAATGTGCCGACCTTCTCCAGAGCCATCCCTTTGACCTCATAGCTCACGCACCAGACCGCGAGTCCCGAAATGATGCACCAACCACCGAGCATGAGGTAATAGTACCCACCGAGCGAACGCAGAAGTGGCGGCGCAGTCACCAGCATTACGGACTCGAAGAACCAATCTGACGCCGTCGACACCGCAATCCCGCGAGCACGCATCCAGAGCGGGAAGAGCTCCGCGCTAAGTAGCAAAGGCACAGGTCCCCACGTCCCACCATGGATGAAGAGGTAGACGCAGAAACCGATGATTATGCCTCGAGCGTGCTGCATGAGTCCGAGGAAAATGAGTGCGCCGGCGAGTCCGGCGGAACCAACCATAAGCATGCCGCGACGCCCGACTTTGTCGCTGACGACGATCGCCGGGAAGGGTCCGACGGAGTAGGCCAGTGCGCAGACTGCGGTGAAGAAGAGAGCACGAGGAATTTCGAGGCCGGTGCGAGCGAGAAGCTCAGGGAGGAAGTGCAGGACAGCACTGATGCCGGTGAGCTGAGAAAACATTCGAACGCAGAAACCGATGGCCGTACGGCGAGGGTAGTTGAAAACATTTCTCCAGCGGGGGGCTATTGCGTTGGGCTGTGCGCAGTCCCTGATCCTTTGCAGCCGCAGAGTGTCGAGAATTGAATTGCACGTGTCATCGGTCCGTTTGTCCTCGATATCGCCTGCCGCGTGCAAGTCAGCCAGTGTCCAAAGGGCTTCGGCACCAAATCCATTTTGAATCAGCCAGCGCGGGGACTCTGGGAGAACAAAGGACAAGACGAGTAGCACGAAGGAGCCAGCAGCCTGTACAGCAAAGGGTCCACGTCATGCTGTCGCGGTTTCCCACCGCATGAACAGGTAGCCTACCCATGCGGAGAGCGCGTAGCCTCCGCCCATGCACAGAGCTTCTACAGCAGCAAACATCCCGCGCTCATCGGCCGGAGCGATTTCGACGAGGTAGACTGGAACGCAGCTACTGAGTATACCTGCGCCGACGCCTTGGATCGCGCGCCCGATTACAAGCACGGGAAAGTTGGTGGCAATAATCTGGATGAGGGCTGGCAATGGATGTCAGTCGCAAGCAGTGTTAGCGAGTAAAGCACTTGCATGCAACCAGGTAAAAGCTAGCACCGATCTGGATCGACCGTCTGCGTCCAGCATAGTCCAAAACGTACGCCGAGGCGATCGACGTGAAGAAGGCAGCGATTCCAAGGGTGGCAATAAAAATCGCTGGGCGAGGTCAGGCCAGAACAAAATGGGGAGAATGTCACGCACCTGGCAGCAAACGAGGAATATGCGCCGTACCCTGCTCCATCTCCTCCAGACTGATCGTGATTCCATAGAATTGATTCAGAAAGGTAGCCTGAAGCTGGAAGGTGGCTATGATGCCCTGCGAGAAACCGAAAAGACCGTCGCCGAGTGAGGCAATGGCGCATGACATATAAAGGAGCGGCTGGCCCACGAATGAGCGTGGATACACCACCGAATAGGACTTCGGGCGGAGAAATCGGTAGATACGGGTTTGAAAATCCATTTCGAGAGGAACGAGACGCGTTTACGGTTTGGCGACGGAACTGGAAGCTTGAATTCGTTGAAGTGCCTCGACTTGCTACAGGTTTCAATGGCGTTCTTCGTCGTCTAAGTTTTGGCAAGGGCGAGGTCGTAGAGGCATATAAGTCGCGTCAAGGCAAGAGAGAAGGGACGTGTGATGCCCCATCAATTCGGCTTCCCTTTTTAAGGCATTCTTATTCCTTGCAACTCGTTTGACCCAATCGCGGCCAAAGTCGAAAAGCTTGCGACGCCCGCAGCAAAGTTGAAGAAGTGATACAATATTAGATATACTACAGTTTAGTAAAGCTACATACAACCAAGAAACGCCTCCACTATTGTCATGCTCCGATACCAGCCAAAACTTTAAACACGTCCCCTTGCCTATCACGGAACGCCTTCAGCCTCGTCATACCCAGGCTCAGTGCATTTATCCGGTTGGTAAACGTCACTGCCCGGCCTTCAACACTCCTTCGCCTATCCTCGCTATCCCTCCGAGCTGCGCCGCGCCCTTGTGAATAACCATACCCAACACCCTTCTCGAGCATCATACGAACGCGATCCATACGCGTCTCGGGGATATCCTCTCCTCGAGCCGCACAATGCATCGCCACTTCGTCATCCTGGTCCTGCATCTCCTTTGCAGCACGTCCAATGGAAGCGAGCTCCATCATGAACGGACGGAGCTCAGGTGGGCATTCTGCGACCGTGAGAGGCACACCTAGGACACCTATTACAGCGCCCTCCGGTGTGAGTGATGTTGTAGCAACATCCAACACGGCAAATGCGACTGCGGCAAAGTAGGCTCGTGGTGGGTCGGTTTTTAGGAGGGTGCGAAGGGCGGGGGTACGTGACAGTGCGTCGGCGAGTGCAGCGTACAAAGTTTCTCGAATGAATTCGATTGCGGGGGAAGATTGATTTAACAATTGTGGTGAAGGACTGCGTGGTGCTGGAAAGCTGCCCGTATGAGACCGCGCAGATCCAGGCGGGGAGAGGAATGAAGGTGATCGTGGAGGTAGATCGTATGTGGCGTATTGTGGACTCGAGTGCTCCATTGAGGAACGTGGAGACGTGTTGGCGGACGAAATGGGCGACGCGTCGTAGGAAGGTGGTGGTACGAACGCAGCGCGCCTGGGACTCGGTGACGTCCCGGAATTACCAGAGTCGAGCGCGGCCTGCAAATCAGAGGCATAACGGTCCTGGAAGCTGCGACGCTGGCTGATCTCAATCGCAACAGCTCTGAGGTCGGCTGATATACCCGACAGTGAGGGGTTCAAGGGCTGTACCAAGGGCGGCAGGCCACAACTAGGTTTCGGTTAGTCAGTTAGTTGGAGGGGGAAAAAACACACACACATGAGGCGAGCAAGATCATGCTGGTACTCTGGTGCTAGCGCCTGAATCTTGGGCACGGCATGACTCCAAACGCGCAAGAACGGGATAAAGCTCTCCGGGCAGTTGTCGTACGACAACTCCATCGGTTCTGCGTGTTTGTTGTCGCCCCTCGGAAGGGGCACTGAAGGTGGGTTCGTCGTGCATCGAAGCGCGGCAAAGTAAAAACAGAGGGCAGGCCCAGTTATCATGAGATCGCCCTCGGCGCTGCTCAGCACCTCGGCGTCGAGCAAGCGTTCGGCTTTTGCTTGGCTGAGCGACGACTTGAGGAAGCTGTGGAATGCATCCTGGACGCTGCTTTCAGAGAGTTCGAAGGGGGCCATGGGCCGAAGGTGGAGGAGCGGAGGTTCGGTGGAACCATTTTATTTTATCTGATGATGCAATGCAGTGCGATATCTACTACACTGCCACTACACCGCCTGTTTCAGCTCCTCGGTCGAGAAAATTCCATGGTTTCTACTAATTCCACGCCTGCTGCGCAAAGATGCCCAGAATTTCAGTTGCGAGAACGGGGGTGTATGTTCCGACATCCTCAGTCGTAAACACCTTTTCGCTCTGCACTTGATTCAATATCTGGATCAGCTGGCTCTCGATGAAATCAACAAAAACGAGATCAATCGGCGCGTCGTCCGTGACCTCGGGTGAGGCCGACGCGATAAAGTCGGGACTGTCAAAGAACGCGAGTGGTGTATGGGGTGTATCGTCTCCGACACCGGGGCAAGAGTCGGTCGTCACATACCCGAGGGTCAGGTTGGCTGCGGCCCGGCGTGCCGAGGCCCCCTCCGTCTCGAGATCGCGTTGGTACATTTCCTGCACCCACTCGCGGTACCGCGCCCCGACGTAGCCACGCGCATACAACTCCGTCTCGACCGCAATGTCACGGCGCTCGTTTGCCCCCGCATTGTTCAGTGCTGGCAGCACTTGTGATGCCGCAGAAAACGGCACATTGGCAATGTACAAGAACGAATCGGCAAAGGGAGACGCGGTAAGTTGGTCATTCTTGGTGAACGGGCCAGAGTAGATGTCGAACCGCAGAGAACCAGAGTTGGTAATCATAATGTTTGGAATCGACGCGCGCGAATTGTTCACCGTCAACGCCACCGGCATCGCTTCGGCCATGAGACTGAGGACAGAGTTGTTGCTGGGGAACGGCGACTGGCTCAATGTAAAGTCGTGCGGCGCAACTCCATATTGGAAGCTCAAATCAAACGTCTTGGCCAGCTTTTCTAGCCCACGAGTGATGCTTTGTCCCCAGGCCGTATCGAAGGAAAAGTTGCCGCGGCCAGTGTGATACTACTAAATCTAAGTGTCAACTCGGAGCACCAGAGAAAAACACAAACCTCATAAGTGACTCTGTTCGGGTCGAGGTACCTGCGGGTGAACGTGATGTTCTTGGTATCATGGTCCTCCCCGTTGTGCCTCCGGTGAATCTTGGGCGCCGGGAGTTCAGCACTCATCCATCCGACTGTCTCCATGTACCGCCCACTTTCAAGGGACATACTGCGCCCATCAAGCTGTACTACGGCGTTTCTCAGAATAAATCTCGTCGTAGACAAGATAAAAACTCACGGCAATCGCGGATATGAGTGTGGCCACCCAGAATCAGAATCGGCGTGAGAGGGTGTACCGCACGGACAGCGTTGAAAACAAGCGGCCCTGTAACATGTTGAAGTAGAGAACATCAGAAAAGGAAATAAACTCACAATTGTCCCGTGAGACCGGCATATGTCCTGCAAGCAAGAAAAAGTCGGGCTCGTCCTTGATCGCCTCGGTGAACTAATGAACTATCAGCAGAGGCGGCAAGGATGGTCGCCCCACGCACCCAATGCTCCTTGACCATATCTTCGACAGGCTGGACTGTGGTATTGAAATCATTGCCCGTAAAGTCAAACAGAACACCAAGCGCGGTCACTTGACGACCCCTGCGAGCGTTCAGCCCCAGAAACACGGTGTAAAACAAGAAAGACAGACTTGCGAGTCTTGAACTTGGCGAAACGGTCACCCACAGGCCGGGAAACGCCGTCGACGGTGATGTTGACGTTGGAGGAGAGGTATCGGCCATTGAACCGCGGGGCGAAATTTCTGTACATATCCAAAGTGTTGTTGTATATGTATAGCTCATGGTTTCCAATCGCAAGCAAGTCGTAAGGGAGCTGCTTGAAAAACTCGTTCGAAGCATGCGCGTCGACACCGCCAGTTGGATAGCCGTCAGAGAGACCCGTACCTATAAAATATTAACATGCTATATTGTTTGTTGAGATGAGACTAATACCGTCGTGCAAGTCCCCACTATCGACGAGCAACAGATCAACGTCCTTCTGCAGCGCCAGTTCCTTCATATGCGTCACGAACGAAGAAAAGTCTCCAAAGTCGCCGCTGTAATTTGGTTCAGGGAAGGACGGCTTCTGGTGTCCCAAGAGCCAGCCATGACTGTCCGTCGTATGGATGATATTCACCGAATCCCATTGCAGCGGCCGCGAGGGCCTGGTAAGCGGCGCGCTAGGGAACTCGCGTTTTGCGTGGACGTGCCCATGAGCGTGGTCGTGGTCGTCCCCGCAGGCTGCAGCGACGGCGACGAGCGACGCAAGAACGGCAAAGGTGGACTTCATGAGGCCAGAACGCGACCGCCAAGCACGCAGCACGTTCTAATTTATATTGCCGGTGGGGCTAATCCATGTGGTTGCCAACAATCCGCTGCCTGTCGCTAAGCCCGTCGTACACCTTGCCCAATTGGGCTTTCCGTCAACGTTCGTCGGGCGTTCCGCATGCATAATACATATGTCTCTGCAACAGTCTGCCAAAAGTCGGAATGGAATCAGGCGTCCTCACGCGTGTGAACAGAAAGGAACAGAAAGCATTGGTGAACGAAGTGTAGTTCGAGGAGAAGACATGACGCGCACGGCATATCATTTCGGGAACTGGAAGGTGAAAGAGCAAGTTCACATCCTCGTTTGTTTGTCTTGAACGCGTCGCGTCGCGTGACTCTGACTCTCTCTCCCTCATCCATGGAGAACCCACACGCAGAACGACAAGCAGTCCTCCTCGAACGCATTCTCAAAAACACCGTGCGTACAACACCAACTAACCCTTCAGCAATCCAAACCTCGTCTCCAAAGGGCAAATGCACCGAAACCATCCACGAACTGAATCATTACATGGAGGTGCGCAGGTCCCTCCAAAAAGCAAAACGCGACAACGCGCTCAAAAGTTAACAGTCCATCCTGCGGGAAAACTCCCAAGTCCGAATCGCGGCCAAGTTGGGCCAAAAGTACCGCAAGAATGTGCAGTACAATCTCGAGGCGCAGCACAACAAGTCCGAGTCCGCTGAGAATCAATAGCATGTAACATGATGGGATTCATTGTGGGCTAGAATACAATTGGGTTGTTTTTATATACTGCAGAATATGTTGTATGAATGTGGACACAAGAAAAGAGTCGAGTCGAGTCGAGCGACTTTTCTAAGCAGATTTTCTCGAAAACCACGAGTGTAATAGATAGGACTGTGTCATGTCAAGGAAAAAGAGTCCACTTCATCGTGTGTTCTTCATTTCTTCCAGAGCCTGTACGACTTCGGACATGGTCGGTCGGTCCGCGTGCTCATGAGCCCACATGCGCTCAATGAGATCAACGATTGCGGTGGACCATTGTTTTCTGAGACCGCTGGTGGACGGCCTGTATCAAAAGAATAAGCCAGGCGTCCAAAATGTAAAGTAGTAGACACGCACCTCTGTTTTTTGGCACCAACAATATCGTAGATCGCATGCTCATTCATGCCCTCCCACGGAAACTTCTTTTCCTTTGCATTCCACTGCAGCATCTCCCAGTACACCATCGCACAGCTGAACACATCCACCTTGTGGTTGTACTTGGGATGCGCATGCCAGAGCTCCGGAGCCTGCCAGTTGACGGTGCCAACCAAACTGCGCACCATCGACCGCGTCGACTGCTTGACCTTGGCCAACCCAAAGTCCGCAATCTTCGCAGTCCCCTTGGCTGTAATGAGGATGTTGGACGACTTGCAGTCCCGGTGAATCACCGAGGGTTTACGCAGATGCAGATATTCGAGCCCGCGGGCAATGTCAAGCATCATGGTAATCTGTTAATTAAAATCACTCAAACGCTCTGAAAGGTAAATCAAGTACGCACAACTTTATTCAAGGAAGGTGCCGCGACTTGGCGGACATAATCAAATAGATCGCCGTTCGAGCACAGCTCGCTCACGATCATGACTGGTGTTTCGCGCGTGTTCTCAGGAATACTGACTCCAAGCTAGCAATGAATGAGTTCCACAGCCGCCCTCGCCGCAGAATCTGCTCACAAATCGGACGATGTTTGGGTGATCAAAGCCTCCAAGAAGCTTCAGTTCCTTGATATCCACTGTCCAACCCAATTAGAGCTGTTCTTCCGCAAAGAAGATGCAAATAGTACTCACTGGCACTCAATTGGCCTCTAAACTCCGAGATCGCAATGCGCCGCCCTTTGAACTTGCCAATGAACACGTCCTTGAAACCGCCGCTGCCAATCTTCTCGAGCTTCTGCAGCTTATCTGGCGGGATTTCGCGGTCTTCTAGGCCCAGGCTCTCCAGGTCAAGCTCCAGTTCGGGCTCGCCCGGCGGGGGTTCTCTGGGTTCGGGCCCAGCGATGTGCGAGTGCTCAGAACGCAACAAGAGTGGAGTCTGTGGTTGCGAATTGTTCCGGCGGCGCTTGCCAACGACTGTCGACGGTGGCCGATTGGTGACGGTGCCAACCGAAGACGGAGAAGACGCGTCTGCCAGGCGGTCGCGCCATTGGAGGAGGGCTTCGGCAAGTTGAGGTTTGGTGCCGACAGCCTCGAGGTCACGCGTTTCGCAGAGGCGGACGAGGTCATCACGGCGGAGTCGGATGAGTGTCTTGGCCGTGGCGATGGTCAAGTCCACTGTAATGCATGCGTAAGCTAAATTCTGGAAAAGTAGATAGAACAGGCACACCATCGTCGTCTTCCATAGCTTCGTCCTCCTCAGCTTCGGCGTTGGGGTCCTCGTCTGTTTCACCCGAAGCGTCGGGTTCAACATCTTCAGCTTCTTCGGCATCCTCCTCGAGTTCCTCATCCACCTCATCTTCCTCGGCCTCGTCCATTTCCATATCGTCCCCGACGATCTTGCCGTTGCGCAGCTTTCTGGGCTCGACAGCAATGGTCTGGTCCTCGTCATCTTCTTCTTCTTGTTCTTCGCCGTCAACGGTCTCCTCGTCCTCGTCCTCGCGCTCATCGTCCCCATCACCATCAGCTTCGCTAGACGGTGCCTCGGCGCGAGTTCTGGGACGCAACCTCCGTGCCAGTGGCGTCCGCTGCACCTCTTCCAACGGCGAGGCCGACCGCTGCTGCTTCTGATTCCAGCGTGGTGGTCGATTCCGTGTCGGAGTGGCGAGTTGATCCTCTTCCGTCTCGCTCTCCTCGACCTGATCCTCCTCCTCCTCCGTGCTCTCGTCCATCGTCACCGTCGCCGGCGCCTTGGCACGGCGCCCAGGCGTGACACGCCGGGACTCGAGGCTAACCGCCACATTCTCTTTGCCCTTCCCATTGACAACACCCAATCGTTCGCGCTCCTTGTCCTTGCTGCGCAGCCGTCGCGGACTTGGTTCGACCGATACGCCCTCATCATCGAGTTCCGTGAGGTCACTCTCCTCAGCGAGTGCACGCCGCTCCTTCTCCCGTTCTCGCTCGCGCTCCGCCTCAGCAGCGAGGTCATCGGTAAACTCTACTTGCTTTCCTTTGCCTTTAGCATTGCGCCGTTGGACAGCAGCGACGGCGGTTTGGCGTGTGACAGGGTCGGGGAAGGTGAAGCCGCGAGAGATCATGGCAGGCGAGGAGGCCGACGCGGACGAGAGGGGTGCCGAGAGCGAGAAGGGGATGGCGGTCGCGCTGGTTTTGCGTGTACGGAGGCGAGTGGCAGGTGGGGAAGTGACCGCGTGACTCGCTTGATGTGGCGGGAAGGAGGTGCGCAGGGAGGGGGTTGTCTTTAGTCTGCGCGACTGTTTGGGACGTCTGCAAACAAAGATAAATTGCTTAGTAATCATGCTGTGCATTGTCCCTACCGGTGGGGAGGGCTTGAGAGAGAATTGCCGTTCATGTTGGACCCAGAAGCAATACTGTTCGACTCGATATCGCTCGGAGCCAACAGGTTGCCCATTGAAAAGCTGCGACCTTTCGAAGGTCGGCTACGCAACCGATCTGTTTCAGTGACGGTTGCCCGACGTCGGGTATAGCGAACGCGGCCAGGGAGGGTCGGAGAATGGACCTCATCCTCGTCTGCGTCGTTGTCTTGCTCGTCAGAGGAGGGGCCGCGTGGTGACGAGGGTGGGAAGTCGACGACGTCGTCGCGGGCAGATACGATAAAGTCGATGATTTCGGACTTTGTGAGGGCTTCGGCTTCGTCGGAAAGACCGGCCGAGATGTAGAGCTGCACGAGATGGTCTTTGCGAAGACGTTGCAGTTCTTTTGCCGATGCAAAGTGTATGAGATGGTCATCAGCTGAAAGAGAACAAAGTGAGCCGCTAAACGTGGCGAATTGGCAGAGAATATGCGCACTGGAAGTTGCTGGCTCGTCCTCATCAGACTGGTCCGAAAGAGGACTTTCAGAGTCGTTGTCTGATGCGGACACGGACCACCGCGTCGAGGGAGGAGCATCGTCTATGTCCATCCCACTGGCCTCTCCTGCTTCAGAGGGGTCATATGAACCCGAGCGAAGGCGTTTGAGCCTGCCCGAGCCACGGGTTGAGCGTCCGCCCGCGTTCGCGTTCTCATTAGCACTTGGAACGCGTTTGCGCTTTGAGCCAAGCTGTACTGGAACCATTGGGTCGTCGTGGGACTTGTCCTCTGATACCTGGCGCGAGCTACGGCGACGGGTGTTGGTATGTAATGGAACAAGGACAGGTCTCCCTAGGCCGAGGTCTGGGGTGGACTGTTGGCGACGGAGGCGGCGGGAGGTAGGTGAGCGTCGGAGGTGGTATTTTCTGGTCTGGCTCGAGTCTAGTCTGGCTGAGGGAGAGCGACGAGCAGTAGCCATCGTCGAGCCAGCTATAGGGAACGATTCAACATCCAGAAGATACAGAGCCAAATACCGAATGACCTCGAAAAATCCTTGACAGGGCCGCACTCTGCTCTCTTCCGGCTCGCTGTGCTCGTCGTTGTGCTCGTTGACGAGGATGCAATGCTCTTCGCGAGTGGTCGTCGTTGGATGGATGATTTGGTAAACAAGGTGCAAATAGATCAACAACGCCTTGAACAGCGTTGGCGACACAATCAAGATGCAGATTCCCACAGCTTGCTTGTACTCCCTCTGCTTGGCGACCTTCAAGGCCAAACCTATTTCAATTTGTTGCTGGTCCTTTGACCCTCGACTGATGCAGAGAACAATGGGCCATCATCCCCCATTCAAGCCTCATGGCAGCCCTGCAGTCAATATATCTCATCTCTCGCCTCAGTCTCATAGCAGTTACCTACCCCCACCGCGGCGACTTGCCTCGTACCTGCCCTTGCATTCACAACAAAGGGATTTCCCAACTAGGCAATCCGTTTATAGTTTCCGCTATTTAACCCAGCCTGCCTTTCGGACCCGCAATGCTTCTCAAATTTACCTCGTCGCAGGACCTTTTCAACACCACTCTCGTCGATGTGGCCACGGGCCAACTTTCCTTTCAACTTGCCACTACCATACTAGCTGGCCCATCATCTGGCCCTGTCCGCCGCCAGACAGAGATTCGCGACCACCTAGACAATATCGTTGGCGTCATTGGCTGGGTGGGACGCGTGCCTCAAGACATCACTCTCCTCGATGAGAGTGTTGGCGGTCTCGTCGAGCTCTTTGCATCAAATACCGTTCAGTTCATGTTGGTGCTCTTGCCTTGATTTTTCGGCCTGGCATTGACATACTGTCCTGCAGTCCCAAAGAGATGTCCATACCGACACGCTTCGACACCGAGTACCTATGGACCGCCACTCCGAATGAGCTATATGTTCGTTCATGCCCGTCTTCCTGGTCTCATCTAACAATTCATCAGCTGCTGGATTACGACACCGAGACGCGCATGGCCGAGCTTCACATGCACTCCCCTGGTCTGAAAGCGAAACACCAGCCAATCCCAGGGCGGGGTGCAGCCTATTTGGAGCTCTCCGCGCACCCACAAGGCCTCGCGCCTCCCGTGGAGATTCTGGTTTCGCTGCTGATGCTCGACATCTTACGGCGTGGCCGTTTCGGACTTTCTCCATATACATTCGCACCTCCCTCGCGCATCCAGCAGGCATGGTCGCGCATTCGTCCCCGCCGTCAGACCATTTGAATCCTCCGCCTTTTCGGTTTCGTTTTCGCATATTCGGCACTGTATTACATACACTCCTTTACGCAATCTTTATCTTTGATTTGATATATCCGATCATGAAGTCATAACTCAGCCTGTCCTCCGTCTATGCTGGCTCTCCGAGCGCGCCCTCCGCTCAGAGTTATATGGCCTCTTTTTCGCACATATGCCACAACACCACCTCGACCACGTACAAGTTCTCTCCGGCGCGCCATAACCGCCGCTCGCTACACGGGTTACTTCTGTCTCTCCGCGACCGCCGGTGTCCTGGCTATTGGGGCGGGATTTTTTATCCACGATGCCTTCACATACAACGAAAAGCATGTCGAGCGCGTGCCCGTCTCACCGCTGGCCCTGCACCCCGAAACTGGCGGACCCAAGAACCTTCCAGTGGTGCGCGTGCTAGTGGATGACGAGGAGGACGAAGAACACAAGAAGTTGGCTCACAAACCGAGGCTTGTCATCGTCGGTGGCGGGTGGGGGGTGAGGATCAATCGTCTGCTCACACGAAAAATGAACTCAGTGATGTATAGGCAATGGCAACGCTGCAGAACCTGAACCCAGGGGACTACCATGTCACGGTCGTGTCGAGCGAGACATTCACGACCTTCACGCCGCTTTTACCATGTGCGTTCCCTGCTTGCCTGCTCTCCCAAACTCATGACGATTAGCTGCGGCGGTGGGGACCGTACAAGTGAGTCGACTAGTGCGCCCTTGTTGGTTATACTCACATTACCGTCAGGTCCGCTCACTGATTGAGCCCATACGGAAAATAATAGCGCGTCTCAGGGGTCATTTCATGCAAGGAAAAGCTGTCGACCTCGTCATGTCCGAGCGTCTGCTAGAGGTTGAAACCACGGCTGCCGACGGAAAGAGGGCGAATTTGTATATTCCGTGCGTCACCCGACCACTCTCTCCATGTTCCACTAATGCTATGGCAAAGTTACGACAAGCTGGTTATCGCCGTTGGATCGAGCTCGAGTACACACGGCGTGCCTGGGCTGGAGCATTGCTTCCAGCTCAAGACTATCGCCGACGCGCAACAGATTAGACGTCGTATTATGGACAACTTTGAGGCCGCCTCGCTTCCCACGACGACGCCCGAAGAGCGCAAGCGTCTTCTGAGCTTTGTTGTATGCGGAGGAGGACCTACTGGTGTTGAAACTGCTGCGGAAATCTACGACTTTTGCCAAGAGGATATTACTTCCTATGTACGAATTTTTGCACCCAAATGGCAGTTGCTGATGCTTCACAGTACCCAAAAATCTGCCGCGAGGAGGTATCCATACATGTCATTCAATCTCGGGAACATATCCTCAACACGGTACGACGATTACCCATCATGATGTCTTGTTCCTCATCTCACGGCTCTTTCAGTATTCTGAAGCGATCTCGCAATACGCCGAGGTAATCCATCACTTACCGCGTCTTTTCAATCTCTCACACCCGCACAGAAGAAATTCGAGCGCGACGGGGTCGACCTCATTACCTCTGCTCGCGTCGGCGCCGTGACCCCAGACCGCGTCATCTTCACCAAGAAGAACGATCAGGGCGAGACGGAGCAACACACTATTCCTACCAACTTTGTCTTGTGGTCGACGGGTATTGCGATGAACCCCTTTACGGCGCGGGTGTCTAGTCTGCTTCCGAATCAGGTGCACAAGAAGGCTATAGAGGTTGACGCGCACTTGCGTGTCAAAGGCGCGCCTTTGGGCACTGTGTATGCCATTGGTGATTGCTCAACGGTATGTGTTTTCTACAGGCATGGTAATACTTTTACTGATCATTTGGGTGTTCAGATCGAGACGTCGGTGGTCAGCCACTTGCTGGAGCTGGTGGAAGAGGCGGACAGGGATGGGAACGGTTTGATCGACTATGGGGAATGGGAGATTATGGGTATGTGAAAATCTCCGCTCGGTGCTTTTTGGTTGACATCCTGCAGTCCAACGCATCAAGCAGCGCATTCCAATGGCTGCCGACCATTTGAGCGAGGTCCGGACGTTGTTCAACCTCTACGACTCGGATGCGGACGACAGTCTCTCGCTCAATGACCTCACGAGGCTGTTGACAGAAATCGGAAAGAAGATCACGTCTCTGCCCGCGGTATGTCTCGGTGTCGTTTTCATGATTCCGTGCTAAACGGAGACCAGACGGCCCAAGTCGCCGCGCAGCAGGGAGCATACGTCGGCAAGAAATTACACAAGCTGGCGCGGCAGCAAGAGTCGCTCGAGGCAAACGACATGCAAGATGCCGCCTCGGACGAGATGGCTGGACGTCCGTTCCGATACTTCCACCTCGGGAGCTTGGCGTACATTGGTAATGCGGCCGTGTTTGACTTGGGAGGGCACTCGTTCATGGGTGGGCTCGTCGCCATGTACGCGTGGCGGAGCGTGTATTGGAACGAGCAGGTCTCTATTCGCACGCGAGCGCTGCTCATGATCGACTGGGTTATTCGGGGAGTTTGGGGTCGCGATTTGTCCCGATTGTAACGGTTCCTTCCGAAAGTACAGTATATTTACATACGGACGGTACGCATGTTACTCTTGCCACTCGTAAGACCCGATAATCGCCGTGCGGCCCACGACGGAACCTTGATTCGGCGCGAGGATGGTCATCTTGCGCTGCTTGATGTCAAGCGCCGTACTGCAGAGAAGAAGAATAAGCGCCGTGAATGTCCGATGAGGACGAGGACGAACACAACGATGAAACCTGATATTGGCAAGTCCAGAATCTCCTCATCGTACCTCTCGGACTCCTCAGTGTTGACCGGCGGGGCCAAGATGGCTAAAACGGCATTCAGCAAGCCCGAGCCGGGCTGCGCGGGGTCGATGGCCACGGCTTGCGTTTCAGAGACAGCCCGGGCGGCGCCGATGGGCAGTGCCGATGAAGGGGCCATCGTTTCTGTCCTGGGTATGAAGCAAAGTCGGGGGACATGTAAAACAGGGACGAACCGGCGCCGATGCGAAATATGGATAGATCGCCAAAGTTGATGACGGTGGAGGAGGGAGCGAGGACGAGGTCGGTGAGAGTCTCGCCACCGAGGGAGGCAGAGGAGATTCCAGGAGGAGGTGGAATGATTTGACCGTACATGTAGGTATGCAGCTGGTAGTTGTGCACTCGTTCGCGGTATAGATGATCCAACTCGACGACCTAGAAAAGTTTTAAATAAAAGGGAGCGCCTGGGATGGCGCCGACTTACACCACCGGATTTGGGAATTTTCACGACGGTGAGCAGGGACGCGTATGCGCGCTGCATCTCGACGTTGAGCTTCTCGTGTCCGACGACAAGGATAACATTAACTTGATACATGAACGTAAATATTGCAGCGCGGGAGGTACAAGGACAAGGTGAGACTTGGACAGACTTTTGAATGCATCGACGCATGCTTTGATGAGTTTCTGCCGTTCATCGCTGCTGCCAGGGCCCGAAGCGAAGCTAGATGGTGTATCGACGATCAAGCCGGCGGTGCGACCTGGGATACGCATGAATGGGTCTTCCTGTCCAGCAGCGTTCGCAGAAAGGCTTGCCTTGAAGATCCACTTGGTATTTGTCGTTGATGTTTTCACCGATATTTCGGATTACTCGTTCCATTAAAAGCGGATTTCGTTTTGATTCTGCGTGGCCGTACCAGTACGCAAGGGGTAGTAGAGCGTTGGAAGACAGCGCCGTTGGTGCAGAGGTTGCGGCAGAACCGAGTGGATTCCCGGGAGAGCACGTCGGGAGGGGACTGTGGACAGGCGCAGCAGATAATGCTCCGGGGGCTGCCCAGCCACCCTGGGCACGTCGGTCAAGGGGACCAGGAGACAAGGAAAGACGCTCACTTCTGCAGGGTCTGTGTTTATGAGGATGGGCGACCATCCTTGCCCCGCTCTGACGGCGTAATTTATGAGAATTTTACAGACGGTCGTTTTACCGGAATTTTCAGGGCCGAGAATCAAGACTCTGGGCGGATCTGAGGGTTTGTCGCGTTCATAGTCGGGAACTGGAGAGCCTCGCAGATCCCTCAGTGCACGGACCCGCATTTGCTCAAATGCAATGTGCAGATTGGCATAGGCTGCCATGGGTGTCTCCTCTGAGACGTATTCGGTCGATGGATGGCCTGTAACGTGTCTTCTGCATGGTAAGGTGAAGAATAAGAGTTGGCCAACAAAACTCATCTCGATTGTACATCCCTGCCAGGTGAAAATAGCCGCCTTGCACTCTGAACCGAAGAGATAATGTTTGTTGGGCGCCAGTTCCGACCCAAAGACCTCTGCATATCCACGGACAAGCTAGTCCGAGTTGTTACCGGGCCAGTCGGACGGGGGGTCGAGGAACGCACCCTGACAGCGAGCGAAGTGCCCGGGTCGAGTTCAAACCTGTACTCTGTCTCGGGGTCAAGGTTCCATTCTCTAGACTCAAGAGGAGGACCCTCGGATGCCATTAACGCTCAGAGGAGATCCCACTCAAAGCCACAAGCAAAAGTTGAGTTGGAAGAGAAATGATCGCACGGCTTCTTCCTCCCGCATACCGAGCAACACGCGCGTCTTAGCAAATTCGCTAACATAGTCCCTGTTACCCGCCGCCACCCGCGGTCCGTAGACTGAGGAACATGGTTTTTTTTGAGAGAGCTATGTACCGGGGGCCACATCGAGAACGCTCAACTCTCGAAGATCACCCACCCCAATACACCTCTAATCGCTAGCTCCATTACTCCCTGTCAGCCTTCTCAAACGCCGCCCGACTCTCGCTAGCTTTTGCTACGCTCTCAAGCTCGGGAAGAGTCAAGATCCGTCCTCCGCGGCAATGGAGAAGAATGCGAAGACAGACGCCGCGCGGCAAGTCAAAGGTACCTTTTGGAAGCCATCTCAGATACACGCAAATCTTATATTACGGCACACCGACGAGCCTATATAGCCCAGTCGTCTCATGACGGCTCCCTTGCCTTTACCCTCGTCCTGTCATGGATTCCAGCAGCGAAAATTCGGAAAAGCGCCAGCATCCCGGCACTGTCGCCGTCAGAGCCGCGGATGTCGACGTCGCGGCCCATCTCATGGGTTCCAATGTGACGCTCGAGCCCGAGGCCGCTGCTAGACTCAGGCGGAAGATAGACTGGCATCTTATGCCTCTCATGTGCCGTGAGTTTGGCGATTTTTCTATATCTTCTCGGTTGAATGATTGATGGAATGATTTTCCAGTCATGTACTTGTACGCTTCTTCTCGTTGCTCATTGGCGGAGATATCTGAGGCGACACATCAGAATGACATTTGCGGACAAGACCACGCTTGGCCAAGCGGCGGTGTTGGGCCTGCAGTGAGTGTGCTCTCATCCCAAATTGTCCCCTCTCATGCGCTCGTTAACAGGAAGGGCGCACATCTGAACCAGAACCAATTCAATTGGTTGGGTTCCATCTTTTATTTCAGCTATTTGCTCTTTGAGGTACGCGTTTCTCCGAATTGAGGGCCTCTTCTCTGAACTGTCGCATTCAGTATCCCCAAAACCTCGCCTTGCAACGTTTTCCGGTCGGCAAGTGGATGAGCATCAACATCTTTGTCTGGGCCGTTGCTCTCATGGCTCACTCGGCTTGCAAGTCCTTTGGCGCTCTTTTCGCCTGCCGTTTCATTCTCGGGCTGTGCGAAGGGGCCATTACACCCGGATTCATGATTGTGTGTTAACCTGGGCACTCCTGGTCCGTCTCTAATATTTCTTTTAGGTCACTTCGATGTTCTACACCCGCGAGGAGCAGGTATGTCGTCCCGTTGTCATTTTCTACAGTTCTGACATGGGATGCCAGAACAAGCGCGTGGGTTACTGGTGTATGTGCGAGTTTATGTCTTCCGAGCCAATATTAAGCTCGATACGCAGTCCTAATGAATGGATTCGCTGTCATCTTCTTGGGCTTTGTTGCCTTCGGAGTTCTGCATACTAACGTAGGCTTTATCATATTTTTACAAACTCTGCATTCAAGCTTAATAAACTCTAGACCCACAACTTTATGCCTTGGCAATGGTTCGTCGATATCCGACTGCGCTACTCCTTCGCTGATTTGACTAGGCTTATGATTATAACCGGTGCAATAACTCTCGTCGTTTCGGTCATTTTCTGGTGTGTTCGCATATTTCATCCGATGCTTCACCGACTGACCTGAAAAAAAAGGTTCTTTTTCCCTGATTCGCCGACTACCGCCCGCTTCCTGACCATCGAGGAGCGTATTCTTGCCGTGGAACGAGTCAAGGTCAACCAAGCCGGGATTGAGAACAAGCACTGGAAGCGCTCCCAGTTCATCTCGGCTCTCAAGGACCACAAGATTTGGCTTTTGGCTGCTTTCGCTGCGCTCTCGTGAGTGTCTTTTCATCCACACATTCCATTCCTTGAACCTCTGTAGGAACATCACCAATTCGGTACGGCTCACCCGATACTTTTTGCGTATTGCCTCTTAATCTCCCCTTCGCAGCTGATTGTACAGCGCCAAATTATTGTGAAACAATTCGGCTTCACCCCCATCCAGACCACTCTTCTCGGATGCGTTGATGGTGTGGTCGAGAGTAAGCCTCTCCTGTTTCGTTTGACGTTGCATCGACTAACGCCATGTCAAGTCCTGACCATTTGGGCGGGCGTTGTTTTAGCTGGGTACAAGCCGATCGGTCGGGCGTATGCTGGGGTGATCATGTTCATTCCGGCCATCCTGGGAGCCATCCTCGTCAACACGCTACCCGGTCACAATAAAGTTGGCCTTCTCTTCTCATATTGGTTGACTAGTACGTGTCTTTGAGGTTCCTTTTTTTCTGAGGCTAATGCTGTGGCTAGTCTTTGCCATCACTCCCTTTGCCATCTCGCTCGGATGGCTGAGTTCCCTGACGGCTGGTCATACTAGACGTATGTCCGTTCGTTCTCCCGTCGCGTCCTGGTCAGTTAACCTTTCCTCAGGTACCACCGCAAATGCAATCATGCTGGTTGCATATGGACTCGGAAATGCGGTAGGACCATTCATGTGGAAAGCCCAGTACCAGCCCCGGTTCGCATATCCTTTTTTTCGCCATCACGTGTTCTCACACCTCTGCAGGAACCACGTCCCTTGGGCGATTATCACGGCGTGCTCTGTCGGCTCTGCGCTTCTTCTCGTGGTCATCCGATTCACATACGCCGCTGAGAACAAGCGCCGTGACAGCAGCAGTCCCGACAAGGACAACTTTGACGAGTTTTACATTGCTGAGATTCAAGCAGACGGCACCACCGTGGAGAAAAAGGTCGATAGGGTGAGTGTGTATCTTCTTTTGAGATATCGGTTGATTGAGCATCTTGGCAGGCATTCCTGGACCTTACTGATATCGAGAACAAAGAGTTCCGTTACGTGCTTTGAGCGGAGTCTTTGCATTTGGCTGAGAGTTTTTGGATTTAGTACATTACTCTATAATTACAGTACGGACTGTCGATCTTGCTTGGCGTCTCTGGCGCGCTATGTATCTTGTTGAAAAGCGCTCCTGCAAAAGTCTAGAATATTATATTCAACAGCAATTAACACACTATGTATAGATCAAGCAAAGCCCTCCCTTCCATCCATCTACTCGCTCTTATGGCCATTCGCAGCAGCAAAGTCTTTTTGCTTTTTGGGGCTGAATCTCTTGCGCAAGGATGCAATCATCTGCGTGAACCTGTAGGCAAATCTTACATGCGAGCTCGTGACGGCAAAAATGGTTTACGCACCAGAACCAATTGAGACCTTGCAAAACGATATTTCCGATTCCAGTAATGAGTAGTGCAATGAGCGGGATGACGTCCCTTCCATTGTACAGTGTTTGGAAGAATTGGTAGGACTGCAGCCGCGCGTCAAAGACAAGGATAGAAAACGCGTCATGACGCACAGTGTACCCGCCATAGACAATCCGTACGCAGAAGAAGGTGGTAGTCAAGAAGACGCCGTTAATAATTTGGTAGATACTGCCGGTGAGATTGGCCTTGTCGAGCATCCTGGGGACGATGAGCATTAAGTGAATAATAAGGGACGCAACATACCAGTGGATGTTGAGGAAGAAGGTACTCCTAGGACATGTTGAGCATCAGAGCATAAAAGGCGCGGTCAGGCATACGCTTCCCAAAGCAGGCATCGCGACGCGTAGAACGCCAGAAATGGTTTCTGTCGTGATGATAAGACACGGCGAAACCGTTGCACAGCCAACTCACAAAGGAGAGCAGATAGATGGCAAAACAAGCAAGTCCGTGCACCACAAAGGCCAGGCTCTCGTACTTGATGATTTCAACAAAGAAATCATACAAAAAATACCTGGACTCAAGCTGAGAGTAGCGCAAGGACTCGGTAATAGACAACTTACGCGGATGCCACGGCCTGTACTGTTCCACTGCGTTCATGCCAACCGAAAGCACGGTCGGCATCCAGCTCTGGCAACCAGAGGCATCTAATTGCCAAAGGAATGATCAAAGCAGCGTGGATTTGCGAGCAGATATGCGTCGCCCAATTGTGCCGTGTACGCGCGTTCATAGTCTTCCATTTCACTGGGAAAAGCACGCGGGCGATAGCGGGGACCAAGACGAACTGAACCGCATTGAATGAAGCAAAGCAACCGAGAAAGACGGGAAGATGTGGCCTGAGTTTTGGGAGGACCTCGTCTATGTACTAGGCCACCGTCAGCGTCAGCGAGGGCTAGATTAGTCGGGGCGACGCACCTGCAACAAGGCCATGATGGTGGTGGCGGAAAGAGTCCTCGCAGCCGACACATTGCGTTGGCTAAAATTGAATCACGAAACAAGATCGGTCCAGTTGCAAAACAACCATGGCTCTGCCCCCGGCATCGCCGTCTCATGTTCTTCGAACCCATTCTTCGGACGTATCTGCTCTCTTCTTCTCAGATGATAATGAGCGCCTGTACTCTGGTGACGCGTCGGGACTCATTGTCGTGACATCCACGCGTACCCTGCGCCCCATCGTCGCCTGGGCTGCTCACACCGACGGAATCTTCGGCGTTGAAGAATGGGGCTCCAAAATCATCACGTCCGCCGCTCTCAACAGGCACTGAAATTGTGCACTCACTCGCTCTAGTCACTCGCGGGACCACAAACTTCATGTTTGGAACCGCGTCGAAGATCCCCCGCGCGTCGGAGGGTCTGCATCCATGTCTGGCTTACCACCACCTACACTGTGCTACTCTTTGGATGTCAACGCGCTCAATTACTGTCGTTTCTCCCTCCTCCCGCAGTCAGACTCGGAATCAGCACTAATCGCGCTCCCGAATTTGGTCGAATCCTCCGAGGTGTGCCTGCCTGCACTTGGAGTATCGCCTTGTTCATCTGCGTAGGCAGATGTATGGGAACTACCCTCCCAGAAGCGTATCCACGCCTCCGTTGGCACGCAGCGTACCCAACACATTTTCTCAAATGAGGGGCGCCAGGGAATGCGCACGGGGCTCATCATGGCAATGCACCTCTTCCACGCGTTGCCCCCTTCTGAAGGCTCATCAGCCCGTGCGGCGGGAGAATTAAGGCTGATTTGTGCCTACGAAGATGGAAGCGTCGCACTCAGGCGATTTGTGGGCAGCAGCACGCAGCTGGAGACTTCTATCGAAGGCCGAGGTTGGGAGGTCATTTGGAACTCGAAACTTCATGTCGAAGCAAGTACGTCTGTCTACCACCCCGGGAGTTGAGGTTTTGACCTGCAGTCGAGTAATGGCGATGCGCGTGTCTCGTGATAATCAGCTTGCTTTGACTGTTTCTGCAGACCACCTCGTAGGCCGGTATTCCCTCGATGCGCAAGACGAAACGGGCGTGATCCACCGGACTACGCACCCAGGCAACGGCTGCATCGCTATCCGTGACGATGGACGCGTCTGTGCAATCGGCGGATGGGACGGGCGGTAGGCCACTTTTCTCGTCAAGGATGTAAATGGTTACGATTTCTTAGAATTCGTCTTTACTCTACTAAAACGCTCAGGCCCCTTGGAACCCTGCGGTATCACAAGATTGGGTGTCAGGCGCTTGAATTCGCGCGTTCCGTGGACAGTGAGGAGGATGAAGATGAGGAGATGAGTGCAGCGGAGCGGGAAGCCAGGGGGCGGTGGCTCGCTGCGGGCTCAAAGGACCATAGGGTATCCTTGTGGGCGCTGATCAGCTTCGAGAAGACTTGA
The DNA here is from genome assembly GCA_029378245.1 of Roridomyces roridus. NCBI lineage: Eukaryota > Fungi > Basidiomycota > Agaricomycetes > Agaricales > Mycenaceae > Roridomyces > Roridomyces roridus. The sequence goes on along the minus strand of JARKIF010000141.1, from coordinate 34,097 downwards.
ATATATCGTTTCTAATGGGTCCAGAGAGTAGATTCTGAAAGTTGGCTGAAAGAGGAAATCATCTGTTTCGGTTTATTTGCTTTGTCATCCGAACGCGTCGCGTCGCGTTTGTCGCTTCCTGCTCCCATGGCCCTCTTCGCGCCCAACGGCCTCCTCGACTCGCACACGGAAGGAACTCAGCTCTTTAGTCTCAATGGACTCCTCGGACCTGCATCTGCAGGACCCAGCAACCAATTTGGCGCTCCAAATGGCCTTTTGTCAGGCAACACGCCTGCAGGAAACGAGCTTCCAGGTGTGTCTTCATATACGATACAGCTATCATATTGAGTCTGAACGCGAGTAGTTGAAGACGACGACGACGACGAGCTACCTTCCATCGCGGAAGCATTCGGCATCCCCACTCTACTGCGTCCTGCTGCTGCCCCCGTCCCCTCCCAGCACTTCGTCAAGGCTACCACATTTAGTGGGAAAACTGTTCAAATCAGACGAAAGACGAAAGTCTCCCATGAGAAACGAGATGTACGACTTTCTACATCGCAACGGCCTCAACGCTGAGTTTCTCTAGAAACTCAAAACCTTTTCAGAGAGGATGGGCAACCTCCTGGATGTGCCAATACACCGCATGATGGAGAGTCTGTCTGTTGAAACCGCTACTCGATTGCTAGAAGCGTACGTGGACTAATCCAAGCATTATGCGACAACTACAATATTCTGCAGCGACCGACAGTCCACGCTCCCTGAGCCCGAGCAGGAAGAAACTCTCTGGGTTGATCGGTATCGACCTCGCAAGTTTGCAGACTTGATGGGGAACGAGCGCGTGGCGCGCGAAACGATGGCATGGGTGAAGCAATGGGATTGGTGTGTGTTTGGTAAAATGAAAGGCAAGAAACGTCCTCGAGAGGGAGATGAAGGATTTGACACCACGGACGAGTATCATCGACCACGAGAGAAGGTTCGTGGGTCGCGTTCATGAAATATTCCGTCTAATGTGCGGAAAGCTTTTATTGCTCTCTGGTCCGCCCGGGTTGGGCAAGACAACCCTCGCTCACGTCGTAGCACGGCAAGCTGGCTACGAGGTCATGGAGATCAACGCCAGCGACGCGCGTTCAGGGTCGGTCATCGACGACCGAATACGACCGGCTCTGGAATCGGGGTCGGCTGTTGGAAGCACAAAACCGGTTCTTTTGATTATTGATGAAATCGACGGAGCTACGGGGGCGGGCGAAAGCGTATGTCTCCCTTAGCTTCGAGTGCAAACTACTGACTGCTTCCCACAGTCCAACACGTTCGTCCACAAATTAATACAGCTCACCCAAGACAGGCCTGCAAAGAAGAACAAGTCTGGCAAGGGTCGAGACGGGAAGCGTCCCATTTTACGACCCATAATATGCATCTGCAACGACCAAAATGCAGCCTCGTTGACAAAGCTGCGAGCCGCCTCGCTGCAAATTCGGTTCATTCGACCTGCCGATATCCACACTGTAACCCGTCTAAGGGAGGTCTGCGAAATTGAGGGTCTCAAAGCAGATAGTCGGGCTCTGAATACGCTTGTTGGGATTGCCCGAGGAGATCTCAGAGGCTGTCTCAACACTCTGCAGTTGCTCAAGTCGCGGAATGAGGAGGTGACCGAGACGGTCATTCGGAATGCTACTGTGGGCATGAAGGAGGCTGATGGGTCCATGCTTTCCGTTGTCACCGATCTGTTTACACCGTTGACGCGCAAACGGGTCAAGGAGCTTGGGTTGACGGAATTGGAGGAATCCAAATTTGTTGGGCGGCTCAGCCGTGAGATCGATGCCTGTGGAAGAGACCACAGTATTGCAGTCGGTGAGTGTTTGTGCAACCTTGCATTCATTTCAGCTTGAACAATTCTGCGCCTCAGCTTGTTTCTCGCATTATGCCACCCTCCACCAGCATGACGCCAACTTTTCGCGGTACGAAAAAGCCAATGAGTGGCTGGGGACATTTGACCTCTTGTCGGCCACCATGTACTCCGACGGCGACTTTGCTCTGCACCAATACCTGCCTTTTACCCTCGTTTCATTCCACCCTCTCTTCAAGGATCGAGGGGGTCAACGAGTTGAGCGCAGTCAGGAAGATTGGGAGGTATGCTGGTATCTCTGCCAGAAATCGACACGCATTGACTTGCCGTATTCAGAGCCTCGTGAGGACGCGGGCGAATGAGGAGATATACAAGTCTCTGTCCCGGTGTTTGCAGACTGCGAGCACGCGGCGCGGCGGTGACTTTCGCCACCTCGTCAGCACGCCGATCCTGCAACTTGAATTCGCCCCGTATATCAATAGGATCATCTCCCCGCCGCTGCGACCTGTACGCCTTTTATGAATTGACGCCGTTGGTGACTTACATTCATTACAGGTGAATAGCCAGGTGATCAAGCCAGAGGAACGCGCACTGCTGGCGCGATTGGTGGACATCATGTCCACCCTCGAGCTTCAATTCTTCCAGGAAAGAGGGGAAGATGGGCAGCTTGCTTATCGTCTCGATCCGTGAGTTTTTTATCCTAACAGATACTTGGTGTTCTAACAAGCAGCTTAGTCCCATCGACGTTTTCGTCACTTACGATGGCAAACGGGCTGCGGATATAGCCGTTTCGAGATATGCCGTTCGACACCTTGTGGCCGGGGAGGTTCGCATTTGCCCGCTCGTGATGCCGCATCGCTCATTCTTTCATTCAGATTGAAGCACAATTGATTTCGCGCAAGGTGGATATTGTGGAAAGAGCGAAACGGGGCAAGCAGGACTTTTTCGGGCGATCGTCGTACGTTTGCTCATTAATTGCATCGTGGATAAAGCTCATTTCGAGATTCAGTGGCAAGAACACTGCCGAAGAGGGGGAAGCGCCAATGAGCTCACCTACAAAGTCGCTGAGTGGTGATACGGCTGCCTCTGGTCCTCCGAATAAACGTGCCCGCACGGAGGCTCCTGTGGTAGACATTGCTGACAAGGTGCGTTTTCACCACCAAGATCTGCAGCTCGCTCATGCATCTCTTGCAGCCTCCGACCGACTTTTTTGGTCGCTTGATCACGACCAAGTCCGTGAGCTCCACAAAGGCCGCTGAGCGGAAGAATGTGGACAAGAAATATCGGGTGACGTACAAGTTCAAGGAGGGCAATTCGGCCGCTGTGAGAAAGCCCGTGAAGGTCAAGTCGTTCTTGTAGGATCTATGTAAATTATTTGTCGTGTATTGAATACTTGAACGAGGATGTTGTTGCCGAGAGGTTGGATCATGCACTGATTCAAATGCCGACTGATAGCCGCTCATGATACAACATTCTTCGAAGACCTTTGCTCAGAACACCATCTCAAGTGGGTACCTGTCCTTGCATAGTATACTCTCGCAAAAGTGAGCTTGAAAGCGACTCTCATGAGATTATATCCCCCAAGCCGAGATAGCCACCACCAACGCGGCATTATCTGATGCAGCTGCCGAGACCTGCCGATCGCAGATATTTCTTACGATTCGGGCCCGCCGTCGAGAGCCTCATATCAAAAGACCGCGCCAAAGTACCGTCTCTGTCCTTCCATCCTTGTCCACAAACCCAAAACGTGTGCAAGAACCCTGGCTTGCAAAGGCCATTGAATTTCTAGATCAAGCCATGGAACAACATGTGTTGATTCAAGTTCAAAGTCGACAAGCGCCTCAACCTTCATGACCATACCACCACCACAGGAGAAACAGCTCCAACACTTGCTAAGCCGCAACACCCCGCATGAAGAGTTGCGGGAGGCGATAGGTTGGACTGAGGCCCAATTCCAAAGCTTCAAGGTATCTTGCGTCTATCGCCGTCTAGTGCACCTTCCATCTTCCTGATTGTCATTTCAGGTTGTGGTTCGCCAGAGTGCACAGGACCTCCAGTTGGGCGTCAAATTTTACGATACTCAAAGTGAAAGCAAACGCACCGCCCTTGTCCAAAAAGTGCCGGGATGAAATGCGTTTCGAGACTAGAACTCATCCTCTGCAGGCTGCTAAGAAATTTCCGGGCCTCACACGATTTGAAGACTCTTGGCCTCTGCGGCTTTATTTCGATCGTTGGGTTAAAGAGCGCCTGAGGAAGCGTGGCGCAGAGCCAACATCGAACGTGAAAAAGCGGAAAATCGAGTCCGGCGGGGAGAAAGAGGGACGTCCTCCCAAGCGCCGCGTAACATCACAGAAATCAGGAGAACGCAAGATCATTCGAGTCGGACAGGCCTTTGCAGCAACTGCTGACGGCACAGAGTCATCGGGATCCGACGAAGATGTACCGCTCGCTCGTCGGAAACCCTGCCAGCCCGTTTTAGTGAGTCTCGCAAATGTAGGATGTCCTCCAATCTTGTCTCTTGACACATCTCAACCTTCTCCCAAGCTATCGTGGCCGACTTGGTGTCCGTGGTGTGGCTCGGCTCCGCCGATACCGCACAATCTCACCGGAGAGCTACGCCACCTGTTCCCGGACCTATTGGACGAATTTCGGGCCGTCGGAATTGTGCACGACCTGCATCTTCGTATCGTGGCGTCTAAACTGGGTAGTAAATCTCGTGCATTCATTTTGCGGACATTTTCCCCCAAGTTGTCGGCACCGCGAGCAAGTCAGACCGCGAAGACAATCGCTGATAAAATCGATGCGTATTATGGGACGCACAAGAATGTGCCAATTCCAGAGGGCGATATTTTGGTGGTTCGTACCGGTTGGTTTGCACGATGTAAATGACCGTTTATTAGTGCACGAGACATGAAGCCAAGTACAGGATAGAGGTGCCTCCAGCGCTTTGCCTCAAACTGCAACAATTGGGAATGGAGGAGATAGGGCCCGCGGTCTTTGCGCTCGGCGTTGAAACCGACACCAACTTCAAAACAGTCTGTGCCATGCCCGACGGACAGAAAGATATGTGGAGCACTGGGAAGGAAGTCAGATTCAGCGCCCTGCAGTGCGAGATATTGAAGCTTACATTTGCTTGATTGCACTTACCTGTACTTGCGCGGGAAGAGAGAATGAAAGCGAAGAAAAGAATGGTACACTGTTACAATTACAAGGCACGGCATGGAAGTTATTCGTCCTCGTCATCGTCATCGGCATTTTGTGCCTTTTCTTGTGCTCGCATGGCACCAGCAATGTCGTCTGAATCGCCTTTTTGAGCGGCAAGTCGTTGTCCTGTGGAGACTGATTAATTCACGAGCCGAAAGTCAACGGGCATGCCTCACGAATGAGAGTATGTATGGATTCTTGTGTCCGTCGTTGTAGCTTTGCTAGTTTTTTGTCCATTTCGCGCTTGAGATCCCAGTTCGGTCGTTTTGGAGCGATGTTGAAGACATCCTGGCCGGGGAGATTGAATGGGACATGCTTCATAGTTGACGGTAACACGCACCAGCTCCTGCGCGCGCCGTTCTTCGTCTTCCGCGATGATATTCTCCGCAAGACCCGAGACATTGTTCTCAACGGTGTCTTCCATCTCCACGTCCTCGGAAAGCACTGCACGCTTCTTGATTGTGCGCGACTCGGGGTCGAAATTTCGACTCTTGATTAATGGACTGAGAACAGGGTCAGCGGGGCAGTCGCAAGTAGAAGCACGACACGCACCCATCGCCCCCACCTTCCTTCCTCTGTTTGAGAGCTAGTAAACGCGCTTTGCGGGCCTCGGACGCGGCTTGAAGAGAGGAATCCATCACTGTGATCGAGCAAACAAACTGCTCTTGCCAAAAACGCGATGTCATAAATTTCGACGCGATGCTCGTTCAATGTACCCGCCTATGCTTGCAAGTGCTGCGCCCGACGGCGCGTTCGGTAGCCTTCAGTACCTCCAGCCGCTGGAGCGCAGCCGCTAAACCTGTGTCTATGGAGGACTACACATGCGACCTCATACGGTGCGGAGACAGAGAACTATACTCGCGGTTTTCTTAGTCTGGAACAGCAACTTTTCAATCATTGCGCACATTGGTCTCCCCCCATCCTTTTGACCCCCGCGTCCTAACCTCATAATCCTTCAGACCATGGTAAATCGACACTCGCAGACCGGTTAGTGTCCATTTTCCCTCTGCTCTTCTGTTCCTGAAGATTCATCCAGGCTCCTAGAGGTAGCTGCTGTGGCTGCATGAAATTCTCTTTCTCTAACAGAGTTGCAGTTGACGGGAACCATTAAGAAGAAAGAAGTCGGGAAGAACGAACAAGTCCTCGACAAACTCAAGGTGGAGCGAGAGAGAGGGATCACCGGTGAGCTGCGCAGCTGCCAGTGAATGAAACCGAACTTGAGAATTCAAAGTCAAGGCCCAAACCGCCAGGTCGACTACACTCTGTCCTTATTATACGCCATCTAACCCCTTGTTAGCATGATACACACTGTCGATGGAAGACAGCACATTCTTAATCTCATCGACACTCCTGTACGACACTACTCCTTTTCCTCAGGCACTTGAAACCGACGATCACTTCGCAGGGACATGTTGACTTTGCTTGGGAAGTTTCGCGTTCCATGGCTGCATGTCAAGGAGCTCTGCTGCTTGTGTGTAGAGTAGACACCCTCTTTCTCTGTCTCGTGTTCAATTTATTGGTGTAGGTTGACGCTAGTCAAGGGGTCCAAGCCCAAACTATCTCGGTCTTTCACATTGCGCGAGAACGCGGCCTCAAAATCATTCCTGTCTTGAATAAGGTTCATACCGGACAGTTGCTGCGATGTTCGGGAACTGAAAAATATACCAGATCGATTTGCCGGCCGCACAACCTGAACGTATCGCTGCACAAATGGAATCTACTTTTGGAATCGACCCGGCAGACATCATCTCTATATCAGCCAAGACCGGAAAAGGTGTCGACGCCGTCCTCAGAGCCATCATAGAGCGAATACCACCTCCGAGTGGCAAGACCACGGGACCGTTCAAGGCCTTTCTCTTCGACTCTCTATATGACCGGTATCGGGGTGTTATATCTCTCATAGCCATCCAAGACGGAGTTCTCAAAAAAGGTGAGGAGAACTGATTCGACTCGTTTCTATCTGACCTTGGTTGCAGGCGACCGAATCGCCTCTTGTCACACCCGGAAAAAGTACGAGGTCACTGACATAGGCATCATGCACCCCGAAGAGATCCCTGTGAACGGGCTCTACCCCGGCCAAGTGGGCTTCATTGCCTGTAATATGAAGGAGTCGTCCGAAGGTATTCAATTGAAAGCCAATAGTTCCAAGACTAATAGTTGAACAAGCTCACATCGGCGACACTTTGCATCGGCCTGGTACCACTGTAGAACCCATGCCTGGATTCAAGCCAGCCAAGGCTATGGTCAGGCGGATTTTTTCCCGACGCTTCTGGTCTAACGTATTATAGGTGTACGCAGGCATCTTCCCAGTGGACACCAGCGACTTTCCGAAACTGGAAGAATCGATCAAACGGGTATGTGCACCGAGCCTTGACTGATCGTCGTTCTGAGCCTTTTGCAGCTCGCACTGACAGACAGAAGCGTAACCATCCAAAGAGAATCTTCGACGGCGCTTGGCCAGGGGTGTCGACTTGGGTTCCTCGGTACACTTCACATGGATGTGTTCCGTCAACGCTTAGAGGACGAGTACGACGCCAACATCATTATCACCGCCCCGACTGTCCCTTATAAAAGTAAGGCCTCCCTTATGACCGAACGCAGAAGCATCCAAACTTGTTTTAGTCGTGTACAAGGACAGGGAGGTCTATGTCAGCAACCCAACTGAGTTCCCGGACGCCAGCGAGATGGCATCCAAAGTGATAGAAGTCCAAGAGCCTGTTGTGAAGGCATCCATTATCGTGCCAGAAGGTTTAGACTTCCCGTTTGGTCCACTTACAAAACTCATCCGTGTTAGACTATTTCGGCGACATGATGGACCTTTGCTACACCCACCGGGCGGAGGAACTGGAGCATCGGTATCTCGATGCAGGCACCGGGACTTCCGCACGAATCATGCTCAACTGTGTCGTACCGTTGAGCGAGATCGTGACCGACTTTTTTGACCAGCTCAAGAGTCGTAGTTCCGGTTTCGCCAGCTTTGAGTATGTATTTTATGCCCTATGCCTTCTGATTACTCATCGTTATTTTAGCTACGAGGAAGGTGGATACAAGGCCAGCGATCTCGCCAAGGTGTGCTTACTCCTTTCAAGCACATCAACTTGCTAACCTGCAAAGATGGTATTCCTGCTCAACGGCAAGGTAGAAATCAATTCGGCTTGCGTGAAACTTGTACTAACAACTCCTAGCCCGTGGATGCATTGGCTCTAATTGTGCATCGTTCGCATGAAGACGACATCGGAAGAGCGTGGGTTAAAAAGCTGGGTATGCTCCCTCACAGCCCGTCTTTTGAGTTTAGCTGAGTCCAATATCAGTCAAGGTTATACCTCGACAAATGTACGAGGTGCCTATCCAAGCTGCGGTTGGCAAGAAAATCATTGCTCGAGAAACGCTTTCGGCATATCGGGCAGATGTGACTGCCGGGCTCTACGGAGGCCATGTTGAGCGCAAGATGAAGGTGTTGGAGCGACAAAAAGAGGGCAAGGCTCGGATGAAGCGGTGCGTTTTGCCTTGGTCGGTCGAGAACGATAAAACTGACTGTTCTTCGTCAAGTATGGGCACAGTGGATTTACCTCAAGAGGCTTTCTTCGAGATCATGAAGAAATAATTTTATTGTACATACAACAGCTAATCTACAATTCGTTATCTTCGTCGTCGTACGTCTCCTTGATCAGTCTGTATATAGATGACGGAGGATGGTCACCGCTGCAATTCATGAGCAAGGTAGTCAAGCAGAATGCATGAACTACTCACTCATTGGTTACGAACGCATCGACGAGGTTCGGCGGTACGTAGTCGTAGAATGGATTCACGACATCCACCTTGTCCACCAGACCATCCTCTTCAAATCCAAGAACCTGATTGGGGTCGCCGAAATCGAGAGCGCCATATTCGTGGTATAAGTTCCAGAGTGGCGTCAGCTTGAATTGCCCAGCACAGACAACGACTGGAGTGCTATGTGCATGGGCTGCTGTAGCAGCGAGAAGCGACCCGGTTATGGCAAACATTCCACCGTTGGCAAGGATTGCATGAGCGCCCAGTAGGACTTTATTCACGCGTGACATCAAGCCGTACAACGACGAATCAGGGACCAGGAATGTCGAGATTCCAGCGGTTGATAATGTTTTTGCCATGCCGCGTCCGCCGTATGACGGTGCTGTTTCCAATACCATGACCGTGTAATTTCGATGATGTGCGGCAGAGATGAGGAAGGACTCGACGGTTTTGGACATGCCGAGCGTCAAGATAATCTCGCTGCGAGAAATCGTCACTCAACCAATCTCAGAAAACGACTGCAGCCAGACTTACTCGGAATGGATGTGGTTTTGAGCGTTCTTGGACACGTTATCGTACACAGTTTCCAGCTCGTCCAGGACATCTTGAATCGCCTCCATGAGCACCGGTTTGAGACTCCTGGCAAACGCGTCCGGATCGTCTGGATCATTCTCCTTGAGCGTGCCCTTACTCTCCGTTTTCGGCACCACAGTCTGTTTCCGAGGCTGGCCGAGCAGGACGAATTTTGAGATGGTGAAACCGCTGTACGTCTCCGTCGCCGTTCCTTTCATCGCAGTGTGATACTCTTCCCGAATGTGGTGCAACACTTTTCGTACAGTGTTTCCAACAGAATGCTCTGTTATCCGGGCATGAGATGGGGTACACGGTTACACGGAGAGAGAGAGATGAACCTTTCGGCTGTGCTTCCACCAACCGCCTTCCAACTCCTCGTATTATGGTCACCAACTGCTCCATATTGGAGAACCTGGATTTCGTGATGACTTGGCGGAGCACGAGAAGGGTTTCCAGAGCTGTAGCGCGCGAGCCGACGATTTGCCTGGACGCGTGTAAATGGCTACGCGCTTGTCGAGACGCTACCACCAGACTGACCGCCGTCGTAACTTCCATGCTAGATTCTCGACAACGCGCAGTGTTGGGCCGTTTTCAGTCGCCATCGTGTGAGGAATGAGGGTAGTAGCAAGAAAGCAAGTAGTGGTCGATCACATCGAGTCATAACCACTTTTGGCTTGAGAATCGATTGCTCTTGATAATTTGTAGAGAAAGAGCCAACCAAGTGCCCATTGTATCTACTAGTACATGAATGAAATAATATGCAGGGCGTCGGCGCACAGAGTGTCCACGCGGGTATAACACTAGGAGGTGAAAAAGAGGTGGGACCACTTCCTCTTTACTCCCTGCCTTTCGTCGTCGTCTCAACAGCAAAAGTCCCCAATATTCATCTCTCCCTCAGCTCACCACACAGCCGCCGGATTCGACTCTGTACCTCTTCTATCTTTTCTCTTCGAATTCTCTCGTCCGTTCTAGCCACCCGCGCAGCGACCGTTTGGCAGATACGGAGCTGGGTTAGCCCTAGTCGATCTGCGTGTCCAGCGTCCCTCTCCTCTTCGTCCTGTTCTGCCGTTGGTCTCGACGCGCGTGTAACGACAGTCTGAGAGACACGCTGTTGGATGTGTTGCAGGCGCTGCTCGTGCCCAGCGAGGTCCTCGGCTCCATGTCGTCTATTTCTTAGAATGCCCAAAAGCTTGATACCAATTTCATGCCGCGTAGAGAGAGCCGGTGCAGTGGGAGGTGCTGTCACGGGCTGGGGAGCGTCTGGCGCTGTCGGTGTCGGTGATGATAGAGTACCTGGCGCAGGGGGAGGTGCTGACTCAGGGTACGAAGCGTCCGGCGCTGGTGGTGGCGGTGGGGCGGGTGGCGGCACGAGGGACTCGACGAAGGGCCGGGAACATGGGAGTGAGGCCTTGAGGACAATCGCAACACCGTGCAGTTCGAATTTCGGTTGGTTTCCGTCTCGTTGGGGTGGAAGGGCAGGTGGATGTACTACGGCATTGGCATAAAGCACTAACCGAGGCTCGGCGATGGGTGCAGAGCAGATAAACAGGAAGAATACACCTTTGACGACGCTCATGATTCCGGGAAGAACATGTTTTCGTTTGCGTGTCGCTGGCGGGGGGTCCGGAACGTTGGGTTTTGGTGGGGCCTTGATATCATGCTCCGACGCAATGAGGTAAAGCAGGCAAAATAGGGCGACGCCGGCCATGATCACGGGAAGTGAGACGATGAAGCAAACGGTGCCACGAATGATTTCGACAATGATTGGGCGAGACACCGGCCTAGGAGGAGGCTTGACGCCAGGCGGTTCTAGTGCAGGGTCCGGTTCCTACCAGAGCATGAGGGACGTTGGTTGTGACTGAAAATGGGAGACTTACGATAGCGACACCAGGCTGTTTTATAATGGGGGCGACTTTGAGGGCTTGGGTAGCAACTTCGAGACCGTCCGCGGGTTTCTGAACCTCGCCCTCTGCGCCATCGTCGTATTGTACATTCGCGTCGTAACCAGATTCGTCGGCTTGAGGAGGCTTGGACGACCGAGTCCAGATAATGACGCACACCAACAGCGACAGGGTAACCAATGCACAAACTAGAATGGTAGCAAGCAGCGGGCTTGAGGGACTGGCATCTTTGACAAACAGCGAGCTTTGGGGAGTCGGAGCTTGAACCAGTATCGTTCTCGTAGGCGGACCCGAAGCCGTTGGGCGAGTGGGTGGAGGAGGCGGCGGCGGTGGCGGGGGCTGGAAGATCGCCGGGAGGTCGACCACGGGTGGTGGGTCGAATTGGACCTCAACGGGCTCAGAGAACAGCTGGGTGATGCCGTAGACCGTGACGGACGCGAGGATGGCGCTAATATAGCGAACAGGCTTGGAAGCCGAGCTGAGGAGGATGTGGGCAACAGACATGGTGGTCAATGGTAAAGGAGATGGGGAGTGGCTGACAGTTTCACATCCAAGCAGAAGCCCGTCGATCGTCGATGGATGGTCTAGACAGACCGTGGGGATTGGCAGGAGCGACGCCATCACATGTCTCCATCTTTTTCGGACTCGTCCGTCACCTGCCCCGGCCTGAGTCTGGCGCGACGACCTTTCCACACCCCCTACCCTCCCCTCTCTGTCCCCACTAGTCTTCTTCCCCGCGGCATTTTGCCCACGAGTCTCGTCCCGACGTAGGACACCATTTTTCGATCTTTTTCTTTTTCTTCTTCTTGGGCGTCTTTGACGCATTCGCGACGACCACGCCCGCCTCCGGCTGCTACATCGCGACTGCCCACCCATGCCCGCTCTTCGCCCCCCTCCCTACATCCTCCCCGATGGACGACTCGGTAATCCAGACCGTGGACCGTGGACGCCGCCATCAGACGGCAGGATTTTGTATCCTGCAGGTCATCACGTTCGTTCACAGATCTGCTGGGGGCACAATCGCCCTGGTGGATGCTGGGATGGCCTCCGGCGCTGCGGCACTGCACAAGCAACGGTCCTCAAATCCCCCGAATGTCACTCGGCCACATCCGCCTCGGGAAAATCCCCTCGAGAGCGTGTCAATTCAGCCGGGTGAGCGAGGGGGAGATGCTTCTGGCTCTCCTCGCTCGGATACGAGCAGGGAAGTCATCCCTACTCCCCCGGCCATCGAGACTGACCATGCCGTGACCCCGCTCAAGTTCCCGGTGCCGCCTCCACGCCCCAACACCGAACTCCTCTTTCCCCTCACATCGCCCCACTCTAAGCCCATGCCTGTGCCTAAGCTACACACGAAGGCTTGGTCTGCAGCGCTTTCAGAGTACCCGGACCGCGCTTTCGCTGACGGCCTTGTCGAGGCTATCAAATTCGGCGTACACCTTGGGGTGGATGCTGAGCTGGCACCCGCATCGTCGACCTCCATTCCTCCCCCGCTCCCCTCAGCCCTCGCATACCCTGACCTCATCGACAAAGACATTCAGCATGAGCTTTCTCTGGGCCGGCTGCTCGACGTCACTGACACCCCGCAAATTCAGCCTCTCTTCTCTCCTCTCGGATCTGTCCCAAAAAAGTACAGCCTCAAGCGCCGCCGCATACACCACCTCTCGTCTCCGCGTGGTCATTCCCTCAATGATGCCATACCCGTTGAGCACGGACACCTCGTTTACGAGGCTGTTCAGGCTGCCATTGACAGGATACGGGAGGCTGGTCCCGGCTGCTTTCTGTATAAAGCAGATCTCGAAGCGGCGTTTCGGCATGTAGCGGTGCACCCCGACGATGCTGTCTTTTTGGGCTTTGAGTGGAAGGGACGCAAGCTCATCGACCTCTTCCTCCCCTTTGGTGTGCGCACAGGCCCCCGCCTCTATAACTACTTTGCGGAGGCGCACCACTGGGTCCTCCTCTCGCGGGATGCAGTCATGCGTCTCATCCAACATTATCTGGATGACTGGCTGAATGTCACCCCTGCATCGAAGGGCATCCGGTATGCATACCACGGCCGTGCTGTCTTCCGCCAGGTTGCTCAGGAGCTGGGTTTTGCTATGTCGGAGAGCAAGGAGGTGGGCCCCACGCGCTGTCTCGAGTTTCTCGGGATCGAGTTGGACTCGGACGCAATGGAGGCTCGCTTGCCGCAGGACAAGCTGGATCGGCTGCTGGGCCTTCTCCAGACCATTCTCTTTCGTGGGTCTGCCAGCCATCTTGACCTTGAGGAGCTCTGTGGCCACCTCATCTTTGCCCGGTCTGTCATTGAGGTGGGACGCTTCTTCGTGCGACGTTTATGGGATGCTATGCGACACCTCATCTCCCTTCCTCGTCGCCACCGCCGCCGCCTTCCGGCTGAGGCTAAGCGCGATGTTCTGTGGTGGTACAACGGCCTCCCCCTCTTCAATGGCATCTACAAGATTGGTCCACCACGGCAGTCTGTGCATGTCTTCACGGATGCAAGCGGGAAGCATGGTGTTGGTGGGTACTGGGAGGCGCTGGGGGTGTTCTTTGCGGAGCCGGTGGCTGCTCGACAGCGGCGGCATCCTATCCATTGGCGTGAGATGTTTGCCGTGCTCCGGGCTGCAGAGATTTGGGGCAAATTCTGGCGTGGGCTTGAGGTGGTGTTCCATATCGATAACCAGGCTATATCTACATGCCTACAGTCTGGTTCCATTGATCACCCTCCCACTCAAGCCCTCTTCCGCTCATTGGCGCTTTTGGCACTCCAGCTGGATTTTACCTTTAGCACCATGTGGATTTCGACAAGCGACAATTCCACGGCAGACGCTCTGTCCCGTTTCCAATGGAAGGCACTTGCTGTTGCACATCCAGATTGGCCGCTCCCCAAGTCTGGCACTCGACCCGTCACCATTGCTGTCTGTCCTGCGGTCAGGATCCCTCCCTCTTCCCCCTAATTCTCGCCCCGCTTTTGGGTGCCTTGGCGTTCTCTCCATTCCTCCCCCTCCTTCGGCTGGTCGATGGCGAGAGTTCCCTGTTGGGCTGCCCTCGGCACCCTCCGCCCTGCGGAGTGCAGCGGGCTCCAGCAGGAGTCTTCGCCCAAGTTAATACATCGGATCAGTCCATCACCTCTCTCTCATCAAGGAGCGACCCAGTCCAATCCTGGATGGTCTAGACAGACCGTGGGGATTGGCAGGAGCGACGCCATCACATGTCTCCATCTTTTTCGGACTCGTCCGTCACCTGCCCCGGCCTGAGTCTGGCGCGACGACCTTTCCACACCCCCTACCCTCCCCTCTCTGTCCCCACTAGTCTTCTTCCCCGCGGCATTTTGCCCACGAGTCTCGTCCCGACGTAGGACACCATTTTTCGATCCCCACCATCCCACCCTTTTCCTTTGTCATTTGCGCACTTACGTAGTTACGCTCGTGCTTGTAGTAGTTACGTTGGGGCTGCCCTCGGCACCCTCCGCCCTGCGGAGTGCAGCGGGCTCCAGCAGGAGTCTTCGCCCAAGTTAATACATCGGATCAGTCCATCACCTCTCTCTCATCAAGGAGCGACCCAGTCCAATCCTCACTCTCATGTTGCTCGAACATGGTGTGAATCCCTTTGCCATTTCCCACCCATAAGTACTACGAGTGATTTTCTACATCTACTTGGCTGTCCTCCCTTCGACATGAGCAGCTACATGCCAATCCAAAATATCCGCCCACTTGGGCAACAACTCGGAAATCTGCTCGACGTCCTTGTCGCCTCGGCCCGAAAGACACTATAGGTGGTGGTCTCAGATTCTGAACAAACAAGAAATGGCACAGTTCACGCACAATAACGATATCAGACTCGGCTGGTAGCGTTTTCGCCAGCTCAACACCGGCCCAGATCGCATGGGAAGATTCGAGAGCAGGAATGATACCCTCTCTCTGGGTCAACGTCCGGAATCCTCGCAGCGCCTGCTCATCAGTAGCAAAGGTATACTCTGCCCGGCCCGAATCTTTGAGCCACGCGTGCTCGGGTCCAACTCCCGGATAATCCAGGCCAGCGCTGATCGAGTGCGTTTCCACAATTTGACCCGCACTCGATTGCAGGATGTATGTTCGCACACCGTGCAGAACACCGGGTTGACCCAACGAAAGTGTGGCGCTATGCCCGCCGTCGGCACCTGAAATGTTGCGTTTAACGAGCGCAAATGAATAAACAAACCCTTTACCTTCACCACCGGCTTCCACACCGACTAGGCGCACCGACTTGTCCTGAATAAAGTCGTAGAACGTCCCGATGGCGTTGCTCCCTCCTCCAACGCACGCAACGACAGCATCCGGGAGTTTACCTCGGACATCTTGAAGTTGCTGCTTGATCTCTTCCCCGATGACCTTCTGGAAATCACGAACGATGGTCGGGAAGGGGTGCGGACCGATGCAGGATCCGACCAAGTAATATGTCGAGGAGAGGTTGGTGACCCAGTCGCGGAACGCCTCGTTGACCGCGTCTTTCAGGGTGCACGAGCCCGAATGCACGGGAATCACCTGAACAAATGAATAAAGGAAGAAATAACTGAGTGTGAAAAGCTCGTGCCTTTGCGCCCAGCATTTCAATCCGGAAGACGTTCAAGGCTTGCCGCCGGACGTCTTCCGCTCCCATGTAAATAATACATTCCATGCCAAATTTGGCGCAGACAGTGGCAGTAGCCACACCATGTTGCCCCGCACCCGTCTCGGCGATGATTCGTGTTTTTCCAATCCGGCGGGCAAGTAGAATCTGGCCAATGGCGTTGTTGATTTTGTGCGAGCCGGTGTGATTACTGGAGGGTTGAGAATCGCGTGAAACATCCAAGAGGAATCTGCTTACAGGTCTTCGCGTTTGAGCCAGATTTTAGCACCTCCCGCATCCTTGGTAAGGTTCTGAGCGAGGTACAGCTCTGACGGCCGGTTCATGTAACCGTAAT
Source organism: Roridomyces roridus (assembly GCA_029378245.1). Taxonomy (NCBI): domain Eukaryota; kingdom Fungi; phylum Basidiomycota; class Agaricomycetes; order Agaricales; family Mycenaceae; genus Roridomyces; species Roridomyces roridus. Next base: position 17,887 of record JARKIF010000141.1, on the reverse strand, counting down.
GACTCCGGAATTCTTCCCAGAATTTTGGATCAGCGATGGCAGATTTGTGAGCTTCTTCAAGCTCGATAAGGCAGTCCACCAGAGCCTCGGGTACATACTGCCCGCCGAATTGGCCGAATCGTGCAGGCAGATCCTTGAACTCGGACGGCGTCTTGGTCAATTCAGGAGCTTTTGGAGCTTTTGGTGCACTGGGTACCGGAGGCGAGCGCACTCTTGCCGGCTGTCCCTTCTGGGTTATTTCGCGGCAGTAGGCTTCCACGGCCGAGGCAATCTGGCCTGCAGGCGCACCCTTGATGATATTGACGATTCGGCTCCCGATCACAACTCCATCCGCTCCAGCGTCCGCGACAGTGTCAAAGTGTCCTCGATTTGCAACGCCAAAGCCAACAGCCACGGGGACTGTAGCATATTGTCGGACTCGTGAGATAATATCCGGCAATGCGGCATTCATGGCGACTTTCTCCGAAGAGCCTGTTGTACCCATCTGCGCAATCGTTGGTAAAAGAGGAACGAGACGATTAAGTTTTCACCTTGGAGACGACATAGATGAAGGTGTCTGCAATGGAAGCAAGGAACTTGATACGGCCCAATGTCGTGGAGGGAGCGATTAACGGGACGTATGAGAGACTGAATGCGGTCAATTGAAACTGCGAATTTAGTTCGGAGAGTACTCACCTGGACTTGATACACTTTTCACGGAAATCGATAGCCTCTTCGGGAGGTAGATCGACCATGATGAAGCCATTAGCACCAGCCTCTGCGGCATCTTGAATAGCTTTCTCTTCGCCGTATGCGAGCAGTGGGTTGTAGTAACCTGTATCATCACTCGGTCAAGATGCTCCGACGGAAAGCAAGAGACTGACCCATTAACAGAACGGGTGCGGTGAGGCCTTTGCTCCTTGCCTCCCTAACCTGGCCGAGGACGGTGATATAGTCTATGTCATTTCCTATGGCGATCGTGTTGGTCTCTTGGATGACAGGGCCATCGGCGATGGGATCAGAGAAGGGTACGCCGAGCTCGATGACATCTGCGCCGCCTTCCTGCATCGCCAGCAGCAGGGGGACAGTGTCATCTTTCTGCGGGTACCCTGCAGTAACGAAGGTGACCAGGGCAGGGACTCCCTGCGATCGACGAGTCAGATGGCGGCGATGGGCAGACCTGGGCCGTCTACCTGCGCTTTCTTGTCGGCAAAGACCTTTTTGAGGGCGTCCATAACGTCGAGGTCAGAATCGAGTCAACGCGTTTCTTATCTAATCATCAAACACGACCCAATGGAGCTAAACAACCCTCCTGTCTGCTTTCCCTCTTCCTCCAATCTTCCTGGGCGTCTCGTTGGAGCACTGAACGGTATCCGAGATGTCGCACGCGACTAGCACTGTGCTTGTTATTTACACTGGCGGCACAATTGGGATGCTATTGGGCAACCGCGGCTATGTTCCTGAGCCCTACTACTTGACAGAGACACTGAAAAGGTACGAAAAAAAATTATACACATCCCACCGACGCGTCTTGAAAAATCTATTAGCCAAAATCGGTTTCACGACCCGCTTCAAAACTCTCTTTTCTCCAATTCGGCCTCAGTACAAGGTTTTCGGCAGTATCTCAGTAGCGGCAGTGGCAGATCAACTCCGTCCAGTCCATCCAGAGCGGACTTCCCGCAACCCACTCTCCTCGTACGATCCTCGCGGCCAATTGGCAATTTTGCGACTCTCGGATCAAACCAAGACTCTCCCGTATGCGTCAAAGTCGAGGAAAACTTGTACGAGGCGCACCTGCCCAGTTTAATCACACCGCGGAGTGGAATCGGAGGCGGCAGGTCGATTCGCTACGCCATCTTGGAGGTAAGCTCGACCGCCCAAGCTTTCAAGCCAGATGCACATTCAATGACAGTGGAATCCCCTACTGGATAGCAGTAACATCGAAACTGAAGGTGGGGACACTGGTTTTCAACTAGTCTTCTTATTGAAACATGCTCAGCGCAGATTGGATCCGGCTTGCATCTGAAATCGAGTGGGTCTATATCCTTGGCGAGAATTCCAGCTAACGAATGCCAGGCTCAACTATTCCTTCGACGCATTCGTCATCCTTCATGGCACGGACACAATGTCATACACCTCGAGTGCCCTGAGTTTTCTGCTAGAGGATTTGGGCAAGACGGTGATCCTCACCGGCGCTCAAATTCCGCTTTCCCAGCTAAGAAATGACGCCGTCGATAATCTCATGGGTGCCCTGACTATCGCGGGGACCTACATCATTCCAGAATGTTGTCTGTACTTCAATCACAGTGAGTCCTTTTGCCCTGACTTGAATTCCTAATCGAATCCTCGTCTAGCGCTCTTCCGAGGCAACAGGGTCTCCAAAATATCATCGTACGACCTAGCTGCATTTCAGAGCCCAAACTTTCCCCCTCTCGTCAACGGTAAAGAGCTACAAACAGCTGTCCAGTACTTACTCCATCACAGTTGGAATTGATATCGTGGTCAACTGGAACGATGTCATTCGGCAAACCAGTTTACGACGCTTCAGAGCTCACAAAGGTATAGTTTTTCTATGCAGATTTACACCGTACTCATGGGTTGTATCAGAAATGAGTCCTCATGTCGGTCTGTGTCGTCTGAAACTCGAGGTTCTTGGAGTCTAACCAATAAACAGCCACATTGCGCTTGTTTCCGGGTATAGCGACTGCTACTATCAGGGCGTTCCTCTCGCCACCTATCCGCGGCGTAGTTCTCGAAAGCTTTGGCTCTGGAAATGCGCCGCAGCGGCAAGACCTCATCCTCGCTTTCAAGGAGGCTTGCGATCGGGGCGTTGTGATTGTGGCGATCTCGCAGTGTATGAAAGGATCCGTATCTGATGCCTACGAAGCTGGGCGTGAACTCGCTGCCATCGGCGTTGTGCCCGGGAGCGATATGACACCAGAGGCATGGATCTCTCTATATTGTCTGTTCTGGAATTCACTTCTTCCCCAGTGCGCTTTGACTAAACTGAGTTACCTTCTTTCCAAACCAGAGCTCAGCGTCGAAGACGTTCGTCGTCTGGTTGTGACACCTCTCCGAGGAGAGCTCACTCGGCAGACCGCCGCCGCTCTCAAACAAACCAAGCTCAACGAAAACACGGACGGCATCCAGGGTATGCTAACAGAATTCCTACGCCTCTCTGCGCGGTCGGTGCAGACGCCTCAAATTACGCTGTCACCACCGGATGAGGCGACGCAAGAAGCCGCCGCGTCGTGGAGTTCGACGGCAGCCGAAGCGGCCTCTACGGAAGCCGCGCTCCTGCCATTCCTTATTCACGCAGCGGCAGCACGAAATGACCTCGATGGCATCAACTTTTGCTTGCAGGCCGAGACGGCCAACGAGAATTTGATTGCCAGCCCCGGGCCGTCGAACGTTGCGAGCGGGTTGGTCAACACGATTGATTTGTCTTCTGGAGGATCGCCTTTGCATAGTGCTTCTGTGAATGGGAGTGAGGAGTGCGTGGATCTGCTACTGAGACGAGGGGCGTTGGTGCATCTCAGGGATACACTCGGGCACACAGCGCTTTACTACGCGGCACGTAGGGGTTTCGCGGGAATTGTCACCCTGCTGGTGAAGGCGGGCGCGAGATTGAGTGGCCTTGATGACGGTTTTGCGGCACTGGCAGTGAAGGAGGCGGCTCAGAGTGGGGACCAAACCTCGTTAGATATCTGGATTCTGGCGGGAGTGCCAATGTAGATTTGCCTTTCCAAGAAATCACTACACGTGACCAACCAAAAAAAATTCCTTTTCTTCTTCTCCAACTACGACCAAGGATCCGCCCGACGTGAGGTCACCCATCTACTACTTACACTGCAAGACACGACACAATGGCTGAACGCGGAAAAGCCTGGCCCCTCGCAGAGGCAGATCTTACCAACTCTGTCCGTTTACATCTTCTGGGCAATGTTTCTTGAAGATTGAATTCAAAACAGATTCTGGAACTCGTCCAGCAGGCCAGCCAGTACAAGCAGCTCAAAAAGGGGGCCAACGAAGGTCTGTTTTTTCAACTCTACCCCAGTTTTGTTCTGAGAGTTGGTTAGCGACCAAGACCCTCAATCGTGGTATTGCCGAGTTCATCGTCCTGACCGCTGACACGGAGCCTCTGGAAATTCTTTTGCATCTTCCCCTGCTTTGCGAGGAAAAGGTTGGGCAAATTGGGATTCATTTACATTCGCCGTATTCTGACATTTCGACAGAACGTACCCTACGTGTTCGTTCCCTCCAAAGCTGCGCTGGGACGTGCTTGCGGTGTCACCCGCCCCGTCATTGCGGCGAGCGTCACGACGAGCGAGTCAAAGGAGCTTTCCAGTCAGATTCAGACGGTCAAGAATGCGATTGAGAAGCTTTTGGTCTAGTCTGATAGTACGATGGCAAAAATATAATGAATTTGAGACGATACATGGTGTACTACTACTACTACCCACGAGTGAGGCGTGGAATTGAGGCGGGACAGTGGAATCAGGCGCGCACCAAGCAAGACCAACGTCACCGGTAGCGCTCGCAAGCGATCGACTGTTTAGCCTTTGACCAAATGGATGCTATCCGAGTGTCCAAGGTACAGCTCCTCCTTCCATACCACTACGACCCCTCAATCGTCCATGCAGGTCGAGAAAGTCTCGTGTACCAAGAATGGCAACACTCTCGTCGGCACAGTCCATCTCACCGCACACCACCTCATATTCCGCTACGACGATGAACAGGAGAAGGAGATGTGGGCAAGTCGAACCCTGGACGCCCCTTGAGACCAACCGACCAATATCTTGCAGGTCCCTTACCCGTTGATTTCACTTGTAACGCGGATGCCACAGACATTGCAAGGGCAATGTCCGCTCACTTTCCATTCCCGCACATTCGAGACCTTTTCGCTGGCATTCAACAAAGAGTCGGATGCTTCGGATGTCTTTGATAGTGTCAAGGAGTTGACGGTCGCAAGTGAGGCGAACAACTCACTGGCTAGTGCTGTCGCTGACTACTGTGTCCAGCGTCGGTACAGCAACTATACGCCTTCTTCTACTCTCCGAACCCGCCACTACCGACCAACAACGGCTGGTCTGTGTTTTCGCCTCGCGACGAATTTGGCCGCATGGGTGTTGGATCGCGCACAAAGGCGTGGCGATTCACCGACATCAACAAGGACTATGCGGTGGGTGGACAATTTCGTTTCGTTGGCGCGTTTATCAATGACCCTTAGCAACTTTAGTTCAGTCCAACGTATCCATCTCGATTGGTTATACCGACTCGGATAAGCGACACAACGCTGCAATATGCCTCCAAATATCGCAGTAAAGCTCGCATTCCCGCGCTCTCGTATCTACACTGGGCCAATTATGTCCGTTCGCCTACTTGTCTCTCGGAGCGTGTTGGCTTACAAGGCTGTTCAGGGTACCATTACGCGTTGCAGTCAGCCGATGGTGGGCATAACCCAAAATCGGTCTGTGCAAGACGAGAAGCTCATCGAGGCCATCTTCCAAACACATCACGCCCCCGACTCGCGTGTATCCGCTGGCCCTGTCTATGGCGCGACGTCGACCAATCTCATTATCGATGCACGGCCAACAATCAACGCCGTTGGGAACGCAGCCAAAGGCGCCGGCACAGAGAATATGGACCATTACAAAGACAGCAAAAAAGTATATCTTGGTGTCGACAATATTCACGTGATGCGGGAATCGCTGGCCAAGGTCGTTGATGCGTTGCGAGAGGCGGATGTCTTGCTTGCGAGCATCAACAGTGACCTCTCGGAACAGATATCGGGGCTGGCGGTCCTTGACAGGCAAGCTCTTCGTCGGTCTGGCTGGCTGCGTCACCTCCAATCCCTGCTGGAAGGCACGGTCCTGATCGTCCGCAACATTCACGTCAATTCCTCGCATGTCCTCATTCACTGTTCGGACGGATGGGACCGGACATCTCAACTCTCCGCTCTCGCCCAATTATGTCTCGACCCGTTCTACAGAACCATAAGAGGATTTGAAATCCTCGTCGAGAAGGATTGGGTCTCATTTGGCCACCGATTTATGGATCGTTGTGGACACCTGTCCTCGGACAAATTCTTTGTGTCGCCGGCCGAGGCGGGTGGTGGAGGTGGTGCCGAAGCGGCACAGGCGTTCCTGGCTTCTGTCCAGAATCGGTTTGCATCCCAACACCATCTGAAGGAAACCAGCCCGGTCTTCCATCAATTCCTCGAGTGCGTACGCCAAATCCAACGGCAGTTTCCCGACCGCTTCGAGTTCAACGAGCGGTTCTTGCATCAACTTTACCACCACCTCTATTCGTGCCAGTTCGGCACCTTCCTGTTCAACTGCGAGCGCGAGCGCCGGGTGGGTGAGGCCGGTCCCCCTCCTTGCGACCGCTCTGCGTCGGTTTGGGATTTCTTCAACTCCCCTGCGGAGATGGAGCAAAATCTGAATCCGACGTATGCACCAGAGCTCGATGACCCTACGAGTCGTGCGTCTGGAGCAGATATGGGTGTTCTGTTTCCGAATCCGAAGGATGTGCGGTTCTGGAATGAATTGTATGGGTGCACGGACGAAGAGATGAACGGGAGGGTTCAGCCGCCGCAGGTTTTGCTCGAGTCTGAAGCAGTTCCCTCACAAGAAGATGAGCCAGTATCACCTCCCATGGTCCCGCTTCCTCCTTCGCCAGCACGAACTCCTACAGCGCTGCCAGAGTCCTCGTCCAATTTGGCATCGTCTTCCGAGCCGACTCCCCGCTCTCGGTCGCCTGCTGCGACTCCATCACGACCCGACAGCTTCCGGCCAATCTCTTCAACTTCGGCATTCTCCCTGCGTGGGTTAACCTCTTCCACGCCTCCGTCACCGTCTCCTTCGCCTGTGAGCCCGTCAAAGAATGGCGTGCGAACACCTACCACCGACTTTGGGAGTGGCGTGAAATCTGTTTGGGGGAAGCTGTCTTCCAATGCGTCTGCGGCCTTTTCTGCGGTGCAAGAGGCGTACGTTGGAGCTGCCAAGGATCTGCGTGGTCCCATCGGCGAGGGAGAAATGCAGTCTAGGACAGCAGAGCTCAGTGGTCGGGACACGCTTCGTGCGTGGGGCGAAGAGCCCGCTGCCGAAGCCCACGCGACTTCTTCTTCCCAGAGCGATAATCCGTGGAGTGTCGACTCCGTATCCGCTTCATCCTCCAGCCTATTTGAAAATCCGTGGGGTGCTCCGCCACGACCAGATTCTAGATTGCTTTCCGCCGCACCAGCCACACCATCAAAGCCGCGGCCGGAGCCTGCAAGGCACCATACGCTTCCTGTAGACCCGACGATTTCCCTTCCGTCAAATAACCGTACCAGTGGGTTGGAGGGTGGTCTTGCTGGGATGACTCTGGAAAGTGAAGTGCGACGAACGCCTGTTGCTGCTCCGGAAGTTCAGCCACCGCCTGCCCCGAGCAAGCCCACGGCCAGTAATGACATTGACCCGCTTGGTGTAGGATTCTCGTAGGCTTTACTATAGATGTCTTAATAAACCAATGGAACGTGCATGCATTCAACTTGTTCTCAGGACAGGATATGGCGTGATCCCGCGCGATCAGTTGTATTTAAATTTTTTGTGGGCTGAGTTTCACCGCCATCTCCCTCTTTTCATTCTCCCGCCCATGTCTTCCAACGGCTCTACTCGTCCTACCCTCCCTGCTGGCCACTTCCTCTTCACCTCCGAGTCTGTTGGTGAGGGTCATCCTGGTGCGTTCCATCTCTTACCCTGGAGAGAGCGCGCGGTGTTTAACATTACCTCCGTAGACAAGATCTGCGACCAAGTCTCGGATGCCATCGTGCGTTGCTTGACCCTTGACTAGATGTTGTGCTCATTCTCGACGACCAGCTCGATGCCTGCCTCGCCGAGGACCCCTTCTCCAAAGTTGCTTGCGAGACAGCCTCCAAGACGGGTATGATCATGGTCTTTGGCGAGATCACGACCAAGGCCCGTCTCGACTACCAGAAGGTCATCCGCGACACTATCAGGCAGATCGGGTACGACGACTCGTCCAAGGGCTTTGACTACAAGACCTGCAACATCCTCGTTGCTATCGAGCAGCAGTCTCCCGATATCGCCCAGGGTCTTGACCATGGTTCGCTCGAGGACCACGGTGCCGGTGACCAGGGTATCATGTTTGGATACGCGACGGACGAGACTGAGGAGTTTATGCCTCTCACCATCATGCTCGCCCACAAGCTCAACGCTGCCATGGCTGTTGCGCGTCGCACGGGCGCTCTCCCGTGGTTGCGTCCCGACTCCAAGACGCAGGTTACGGTCGAGTACAAGAAGGATGGTGGTGCGACGATCCCTCTGCGCGTCGACACGGTCGTTATTTCGACCCAGCACTCGGACGACATTTCGACAGCGGACCTCCGCTCTGAGTTGCTTGAGAAGATTGTCAAGAAGGTTATCCCTGCCAACTTGCTCGACGAGCACACCGTCTACCACGTACGTTATTCTCCGCCCGTCTTGCCCCGTTTCCTCATTCTATCCCCAGATGCAACCCTCCGGCCGTTTCGTGATCGGTGGTCCCCAGGGAGATGCCGGTCTCACCGGCCGTAAAATTATCGTCGACACCTACGGCGGTTGGGGTGCTCACGGTGGAGGTGCCTTCTCCGGCAAGGACTTTTCCAAGGTCGACCGCTCGGCTGCGTACACCGCCCGTTGGATTGGTGGGTATTTTCTTTTGACTAGGCTATTGATTGCTTATATTCTTTCAGCCAAGTCGCTTGTCGCTGCCGGCCTCGCTCGCCGTGCCCTTGTTCAGCTCTCGTATGCCATCGGTGTCGCTGAGCCGTTGTCGATCTACGTCGACACGTACGGCACGGGCAAGAAGAGCGACCTTGAGCTCGTCGAGGTCATCCGCCAGAACTGGGACCTGCGTCCCGGTGTGATTGTCAAGCAGCTTGATCTGCAGAAGCCGCAGTACCTCAAGACCGCTTCTTACGGCCACTTTGGTAAGATGACTCGACTGATGGGAAATTGTCTTGCTGATCGCTGCTGCAGGGAACCCCGACTACACCTGGGAGAAGGTCAAGACGCTCAAGCTTTGAGCGCGTCGCTTCACTTGTTTCCCCCTCACATTCCTTCGCTCTCTCGGAATCGGAAGCTCACCCTTCCCGCTTGCTTTTTTGCATTGGAAGTTCATCCTTCCTTCGACTCGTGATATTCGACTATCACCACCTCGGTCTAGATATTCAGAAACCCAGGCCGTCCACGCTGGGCTGTACGGCGCGACGGGGAGGGCCGCCATAAAAACTTTATAATCAAGTAGATAATCCCGTACTAGAATGCACCGCGTTCAACCGCGAATTCTTGCATATACGTGTCCCATGGAACCTTCCAGTCGTCCGAATCCAGCGACAAAGCTTTAAGAGTCCTCTGAAGATGCCTATTCAATGTTTGGGCATGTGTATATGATAAGCGAGGGCAAGTGTGACAGAGTGACCTTGCTCTTTGCCTCCATCCCTCTTGTATATGCTGCACTCGTTGGCCCCATCGCCTTCCGCCCACCAGGCTCCCTAGCCGTACTCCCACAAGCGCGCCCCGGGCTCCTCGATAGCGGGCCCAGTGAATCCACCGACGACGATGCACCAGCTACAATTGCCCGACTCTTTCGTCCACGGGCACGAGCGCAGCGAGATGCTCGATCGACTCTCCGACTTGCCTCTCCTCAAGGGTTTCCCAGAGATGTTCTTATTTCCTGCTATATAACCGCCGTGTCTATAACCATGCTTTGTGTGCAGGGAGGAAACCCCGACCTCAGCTACCATGTCGCTCCCAACGCCCCCCTGTGCCCACGTCCCACTTCCCAGAGAATCCATGGAGGTCCCCCCAAAGTATGTAATCCGTTCTCTCTGTTTACCATCTCTTGACAACAAAGCGCCCGCGCACGCAGCATGCCCATCTCCTACCTCTTCCCCAACGACGACGCCGGCATCATCTGCCCCAACGCCCCGCGTATGAAGGACTACGACTCCTTCACTGAGGGCAGTGCCAAGGGCAGCTTCGACTCTATCCCCGCTGCCGAGACGAACGAGTTTGGCGAGCCTGTATACCCCATCAGTGCTCCTGCCCTGGCTGCGCTCCCCACCCACAATGCTGCGCTGTCTATTGAGCAATGGCGTCAAGACGTGGACGAGAGTCTCGACCAGCCCACCGAGTTGCCGCCCATGCGGGGTATCGTCGCCGTGGCACAAGAGGTGCTACCCACAATTCCCACCGTCGAGATGTCAGAGTCAGAGGCGGGCACGACACCGACCAACACGAAGCGTCCTCGTCCTCGGTCCAACACATCCGAGGACAACGACGAGAGGCGCAACCGTCGTGCTCGAGCTGCATCGCCACCGTCACCGTCGCCCAGGGTCCGTGCACGAGCCCAGTCGTGTTCCTCCGCCTCGTCGGGGATCATGAATTCTTTTCTCTGGGTCGACCGCGGACCTCCTCCCAACATCGTTCACGTCCACCTTCGGCCTCCCTCGCGGGCCAACTCGGCGCCTCCCGACTAGCACGCCGGGCGGCGCGCTCGACGCATAAAATTTAAACATATCGGCCATGGCACCTCGACAGACAGCCTTGCGCCAACTCTAGACGGGACAAAGCTTCCCGCATTCTAGATGCCCGGTCTTTTTCGTACCGCGCACTCTGAATTCTGCAGCAGTAGAGGGCCGTGCCGTGGACCATCCCATATGCGCGCACCGCCCCGGCTGCCTCGTCTCTCTCATCTCTCCCATGTATGACTGTCTACACTCGAGTTCCTGTGCATACCCTGGCTGTGTCCAATGACGCAGCCCATTGCCGATGCGATGATCACGGCCGGCTTTTTGGATTCTTCTATCTCCAGACTGAACATGGACACGCTATTCGATCTGGATTCCATCTTTTTTAACGACGAGAGGTATTTAAACCCGTCGACACGATCGAGGACGACGACGACCTTTACAGTATCCTCTAATGTTCCCCACGTTGTTCCATCAGTTACCCCATCCCCTTGCTATCGAATCCATTCGTATTTATGGAGTATGTGTGTTGACTATGTTTGTTGTATCTACTCACTCCCCTACCCAACCCAACCCCCTACCCATCTACCCATTGCCCATGCATAATCAATAAATAAAAAGGTGTTCTCGTAAACTCCGCTTTATGTGTGTCAGTGTTCAGTGTCACCGGTGGTCTTTTGAATATCCTTAGTGTGCCCGCCTACTTGATTTAAAACGGCGAACGGAATGTAAGGTGTAACTGGTACTAGCCTCCGACCGCCGCTCTGCACCTGCCTGTGGTGAACTCGAGACTCTAGTTGGCCGCTTGAAGACTCACCGACTGAGTGGAATTTACTGCTTTCCATGTCCTCACCGGCGCTGAGCTCATCCTCCGGACCCCCTTTGTACCGTACGTACGTTCGTACTGCTTCACAGCAGAGTTGATGTTTATCGTGTTCACTCTTTGCAGGCTACATCGTTATAAGCGCAGCCGTCCTCATTGCGATTATATTCGTAGCGGTGGGTGTTCGGTCGAGGTTGTATAGTCGACATGCGCGGCGTCTCCGCCGAGTTTTGGGGACGGAGGATGATGATGAAGCTGGTGTTGGCGGAGGAGGCATAGGAGGCATAGGTGGAAGGGAGCCAAGGTTGTTCGATGCCTACTTGCATGATGGAGGAGCGTCGCAATGGGAGGATATGATGGTGCGTCTGTCTGTCTGTCTCATCCGTCGAGGTTCTTGCCAGGTCGTTTATATGCGTTATACCTTGCAGCCTCTGTCCGCGGAAAACCTGGGCTCACCGGAAGGTTGGGTGATTCCCGCCGAGAAACAACAACAACAAGAAGAACTGGGCACGACGCCGGGACTCAATACGATGCGAGTCAACGTCGGCGTGATCGTGCGGATGCCTGTGCCTGTACCTCTGTCGCAGCTGGAACACGACCAGGAGGAGGACTCGGAGCCACCGCCGTATGTCGAGTTGGGCGTGGTAGAGATGCTGCGGCCAGTTGTATGAGCGATAAGTAGTGTATTCGATTTATGATAATTATTAATGGATAACTGACCGTCATGGGAGGTTTCTAAACGCGTGGAGTCGGGCGAGTACTGGTGTACTCGATTCGCAACTGTAACTGGTTTCCAAACGCGTCGAGTCGGCCATCCGAGTCCACGTGTCCGTGGAATCCGTGGAGGAAAGGCTCAGTCCGATTTAGAACTTGGTCACCACCGTCCCTTGCCTCGAAATCGTGGCCTTGAAATCACTGTATTTGGGTCTACGGCAGCAGCAACCTCTGGAAACAGCAAAATGTCAGCTTGCTGCCCAGAAAACAAGTTGCTCGTTGTGGTCGACCTGGTTTGCTCAATCCTGTTCTGCGCCGTCATCGTCATTTCCACTGGCAAAACTTGAAAGTGGAGTACGGTAGAGTACGGTTAGGGTCGCCGGTGGTCTTTCGTATACCTTTGGTATTCCCGCTTCGCATTCCCGCCCAATTTAAAAGGGCGAACGAAATGCAAGGTGTACCTGGTAGCCTTCAACCGCCGCTCTGTGGTGAACTGTGAAGACTCACCGCGTTCCATGTCTTTACCGCAGCTCCCAACCTCCGGTCCCCCGTTGTACCGTACGTTTTCTTTGTGCTGCACACTCATTTCCTAGCTTGGACATTGATGTTCGTGCAGGCTACGTCGTCATAAGCACGGCTGTCCTGGTACCGATTATAGTTGTGGCGGCGTACTTTAGAGCGAGGCACGAGAAGCAACGTGCGCGCCGTCGGCGGCTCTTGGCGGCAGAGGAGGATGAAGCTGGAGGCGAAGGTATAGGTGGGCGGAAGCCAAGGTTGTTTGATGCGTACCTGCACGATGCCGGTGTGGAAGCGCTACAATGGGAAGATATGATGGTGCGCTCATCTGTCGAGGTGCTTGTTTTTGCAGATGATTTATACGCGCAGCCTCTGTCCACAGAAAACCTGGGTGCACCGGAAGGTTGGCCAATTCCCACCGAAAAAGAAGAGGGACTCAATACGATGCGAGTCAACGTCGGGGTGATTGTGCGGATGCCTGTGCTTCTGTCGCATGCTGCGCCGTTGGGTCCGCTGGAGCACGCGCAGGAGGACTCGGAGCCACCGCCGTATGTCGAGTTGGGAGTCGTAGAGATGCTGCGGCCAGTTGTATGAGCAATAAGTATTCGATTTATGATAATGGGTAACTGACCGTCATGGGCGAGGTTTTCAAAACGCGTGGAGTCGGGCGAGTATTGGTGTATTCGATTCGTAACTGTAAACTGACCATGGGCGAGGTTTCCAAACACGTGGAGTTGGGCGAGTATTGGTGTATTTGACTTCTGAATGGCCAACTGACCGTCATGGGCGTGGTTTCCCGAGTTGGTCATCCACGTGTCCGTGGAGGGCTGTATTTAGAACTTGTTCGCTACCGTCCCTTGCCTCGAATCAGGGCCTTGAAATCACTGTATTTGGGTCTACGGCAGCAGCAACCTCTGGAAACAGCAAATGTCAGCTCGCTGCCCAAAGAACAAGTATCTCGAGCTCGGGATCGCTCGTTGTAGTCGACTTGAATTTCTGCGTCGTCTTCGTCATTTCCACTGGCAAAACTTGGAAGAAAGAAAGTGGAGTACGGTTAGTGTCACTCACCGGTGGTCTTTCTTGTATCCTTGGCATTCCCGCTTCGCATTGCCGTCGGATTTAAAGCGGCGAACGAAATGCACTTGAAGGTGTAGTTGGTAGGCCTCCAACCGACCCCCGCTCTGAACTGTGAGGACACACCGCGTCCCATGTCTTTACCGCAGCTCCCAACCTCCGGACCCTCGTTGTACCGTACGTTCGTGCTTCAAGCTTCAAGTTCAAAGCTTGGACGTTGATGTTCGTGCAGGCTACGTCGTTATAGGCGCCGCTGTCCTGGTCCCGATTGTAGTCGTGGCGGCGTACTTTCGGGCGAGGCACGAGAAGCGCCGTGCGCGCCGGCGACGGCTCTTGGCGGCAGAGCATGATGAAGCTAGAGGCGAAGACAGAGGTGGGCGGGAGCCAAGATTGTTCGATGCGTACCTGCACGATGGGAGAGCGCCACAATGGGAAGATATGATGGTGCGTCCTGTCGAGTTTCCAAGTGGTGGTTTATACCAAGTTTACACTTGCAGCCTCTCTCCGCAGAAAATCTGGGCGCAATTCACGCCGACAAAGAGGGACTCAATACGATGCGAGTCAACGTCGGCGTGATCGTGCGGATGCCTGTGCCTCTGTCGCAGCTGCAGGAAGAGCCACCGCCGTATGTCGAGTTGGGAGTCGTAGAAGTGCTGCGACCAGTTGTATGAGCAATAAGTAGTGTATTCGATTCATGATAATTATTAATGGCTAACTGACCGTCTTTCAAAACGCGTGGAGTCGGGCGAGTAGTGGTGTATTTGACTTTTGTTAATGGGTCATAAGTATGGGCGATGTTTCAAACGCGTCGACTCGGTCGAGTCGGTCATCCGAGTCCACGTGTCCGCGCGCCGATTTAGAATAGAACTTGCTCGCCATCGTCCTCTTGCCCCGAAATCATGTCGTCAAAATCCCTATATTTCGGCTACGGCAGCAACCTCTGGAAACAGCAAATGTCAGCTCGCTGCCCAGAGAACAAGTATCTCGGGATTGCACGTTTGGTCGACTGGTTCGTTGAATTTCTGCGCCGCCATCGCTTTCACTGATATCGCGTATATTATGTAGGCGCTGGATAATCAACGAGAGGGGCTACGCCAATGTCATCCCATCGGAAGGCGACGAGGTGTGGGCTCTTTTGTACGAGCTCAGCCAGTCGGATGAGAAGAATTTGGATCGGTACGAGGGCGTCCCAGTGGATTATGTCAAGCAAAACCTGCAAGTCGAATATTACGGCCATGGAGAGGAGAACAAGAAGATCGTCGAGGCGCTGGTGTACGTGGACGTCGAGCGGGTGACGGGGGGTTGGCCTCCCCAAACGGAGTACATTCACCGGATGAATTGTGGGATCGCGGACGCCTTGGCCCAGGGCATTTCTCAAACCTACATTTCAAAGTATCTTCGTCAGTCCATTCCAGAAACGAAGGAAGAATAGGGCGTAGAAGATGGAGGTTCGAAAAGGAAATTTTGATAAACCCGAGATACAATTTGATTTTCAGCCTCCAGTCCGTGTACATGTAATGTCAATACAGAGCAATGCGAGTGGTTTCTAGTAAACAGTGTGCGATCCTTTAATGCGATTAATGACTATAGGCGAATAATCAGTTCGTTGTGTCTTCACCCAATGGTAAACGTACGAGAGAGGAGAAAAAGAGAGCAGCAATTCGAATGGTTCTTAAAGAGTGTGCGATCCTGTGACTGTCAGTTGGTGTTGTCTCCGCCCAATGGTAAACGTACGTGAGACCTAGGAAAGCTTGGCGAACATCCCACGAATCTTCTCTGCACCATCGTCGGTATCTTTGGCTGCGAGCGTCTTGGCGTGCTTCTCAAGCGAGGCTATGGTGCGTTCTGTCGCAGCAGGAACCTCAGCGAGCACCTGCAGCGCAGGATCAACAGTCTGCGTCAAAAACGCCTCAACATCCTTCCAAAGCTGTGCCCTATGCGCATACGCGTCCTTGAGCCGCTCAAACAGATCCTTGATACGTGCCTCGGTCGCCTCGTAAGCAGTCGACAGGGCAGCCTGTTCGTCACCCGAGAGGGCCTCGTGAACCTTACACGCGTCATCGAACGTGAGCAGACCCGTCTCGTACGAGCGCTCGAGTCGATGGTCAAACTCGTCGTGCACGGTGCTGACGCGCTGCATTGCAGGCTGGAGGACGTGGACAACGTCTTGGACGACGTGTTTTCCGGCTTGGGAGAACGGAGAACGAAGCTTGTCGGCAAGGAGTGCGGGGTCGTGCTTTGGGTCGTTGGGAAGGCTTTCGTGGAGGAGGCTAGACACGAGGGTCTTTTCGTCATCCCACGAGTATGATGGGCGGCCTTTCTGCGGGGAAGGTATGGGAGACGCGTAGAGGTAGGTCGTTTGGCGCTCGTCGTCTGAAGGAATGTTCTCGAAAGAATCGGCTCGAGAACGGGAAAAGAGCGTGCGTTTCATGCGCTGGACAGTCTTGGGCGCGTCGAGCGGTCGTTGCGTGGACTTTAGGATAGACGTAGGCTGACGGATAGAGACTGGAGTGCGGGTCATTGGTGGCGGTAGAAGACAAGTTACAGTATTACTCAATCAACTCATCAAAATCCATCTTTGCAGATAAAAAACTGGGATTGCAAAATGCGCTGGCGCTCTACGTACAACGAGACCAAGTAACTGTGAGGATGTAGCGTAGATTCAACAAGCGGCGGTAGGGACCACCGTCGAGCGATAAAGAGTGTGGGGCGATCCATGCATCGAAATAGAGGGAAATACTGCGCCAGTCAGCATCTGAGACACGTCAAGGAGAGCTGAGACCACAATTTTAATCACAGGCCAGCGCGGCCATCTCCACAGACAGCACACAAAAAAAACGATGCAAAGGACAAGAACGGTGGGAAGGGTGATGGGCAAACTACATGACGACGCAGTTGCAGCCCTGTGCCGGCGGAGCGTACGGGTCTTCACCCTTGCCAACAGGACCACCATACGGAAGTACCTGAGTAGATGTTGAGTGGGTGAGAACAGGCGAGGGGTATAGAAAGCACAGATGGTCCTTCGTCGTCTTGCAATAACGAATCAAGCCAGCAGAGGCCTCGGAACTCGCACACGAGGGCGGGCCAGGTCTTCTCGCAGGCGCTGGTGTTGCTCCGTCAGACGACGCAGCTTCAGCTCGGACATGGAGTTGCTAAGAGACATGATAAGCACAAGAAGGGCTCTGGTGGGCGCAACCGACTTTATGAGGGCGAGAGTTCATTGTTGTGCCCGGTCAGCGAAGAGGGAGCTGGGAGGTGTTGGTGACGTCAGGAGCGGGCAGGGAGGACGGACCTGGTTTTGATTTGGTGGTGGTAAGAGGAGGAGGATCACACGGGTCACGCCAGTCGGACCTGAAATATGCCCTCATGGTGTCCCTGTCTAACTAGCCGGTCCCTGTCTACTACTAGCGAGAGTCCCTGATCAAATATTGCAGCATTAATGTATACCAGTACACAGTGTCCATAATCTCAGATTTCTAGCACCGAAAGTAGAGGCTATACTCGTGCAAGTCGATCGCATGTCCATGTTCCACCCAGTCCAAGCAAATCATCCCGCAGTCTTCAAGACTTTAGAGGAGCATGGCCGCAAGACCGACGGCGGCAAGCATGGAACTGCGCTCGAGGTGACACGGCCGGCAGCGTTGGGGGGAGCAGCCGTCGAGTTCGAGCCGCCCGTAGCAGCAGCACCAACGGCGCTGTCACTGCACTAGGGCCCGAGACGACGGGAGCGCCAGAGGCACCAGCAACGGGAGAAGCGCCACCGGAAGGAGCAGGAGCAGCACCAGCACCACCAGAAGCAGCAACGGGTGAAGCACCGCCAGATGCGGCGGGAGCGCCTCCGGATGCGGCGGGGCAGCGCCTCCAGATGCGGCGGGAGCAGCACCACCAGAGGCGGCGGGAGCGGCACCGCCAGCGGAGGGAGCAGCAGCGGAGTTGGCAAGGGCCTTTGCCGAGGCCTGGTAGGCTTCAAAGGACTTGGCAGTGCCTTCTTTGGCATTTACGGAGAAGACCATTCCGGCGTGGCAGTGGTTGGCAGGGCTGGATTCAAGAGCATAAGAGGATGCTTCCGAAGCAAGGAAAAGAAACATACACGGTCTGAGCGCAGAAGAACCAGAGAGGCGCGGAGGCGTTGGTGATCGTGAAACTCCACTCGGGCAGCTCGGTCGCGTTGGCCGCAACAAGCTGGAAGCCCGAGTCGATACCCTGCGGGGCGGTCGCGATGCTGCAGGGATCCGCAAACGTCGACTGAGTGACCGAGTGGTTCT